>VWZI01016406.1:0-32354 GCA_013396835.1 Psilopogon haemacephalus
GCAGGAACTTCACCAGTCTGCCATGACCTTTCAAATACAATGGAGTATAGTATGGAAGCTAAGACATGGTACTGGCTGTAAGCTAAGACAGGGTACTGACTGAAATTTTGAGAGTTTTAGTTCATCTGAGACATAGCTAAATCTGATATATTAGTAGTGAAGTATTAATAAGTCCTGTTTGTCACTCTTGTTTATATATCATGTGGAAGGAGTGTGTTAACAAAAATACTTTCCTGTAATTGTTAGACCATGTCATCATTTTGTACTGTAATAAGACAATTTCTTCAGCTTTTTGAAGTTTATAAGATTTTTCTTGTATATAAAACTTAAAATTGCATGAAATGGTTCAAGTATATCCTCCTATAATGAGTAGAACACCACTACTTGTAGTTTGGAATACAAAATGTATAATGCAAGATATAATGCATGAATAAAATGAAAAAGAGTTGAATTATTTGAGGTGCAGGCTACCAGTACCTTTAAGTAAACCAAGGCATTTGTGTTTGCATCCAATCAAAATGCAGTGAAGCTGAACTCTTGTTTCAAGGCTTTGAAATTCTCTACAAGATATAAATGAATGAAGAACTGGAGTATATCCATTTTCAATATGCCTCTGTGCAATGATGCAAATGCCTTCTTAACGTATTCATCTACTCCCTGTTGAACTGCTTTCTCTCAGTGTTATCATGCAGATGTAGAAATGGATATCAAAACTTATCATGGCTATGCTAGGCTAATACAAATATGCTCTGAGCAAACTGAAATGCTTACGGTAATACATGTATTGCTCCTCAGCCTGGATTCTATGTTGAAAGAATAATATTTCTTACATTTCTAAGTCCAACTTGTTCAGAAACAGCTATCTATTCTCTCTGCAAGGAACTGTCTATGGTCATGCAGCTGTGTCTTCAAACACTGATTGCACTAAGATTACTTATGCTGCTGGGTATTTTCTGTCTTAAAATTTGTGAGATTACATGTTTTGTCAGAGTAAGGGAAACACTTATTTTTTGTTTTATATCTCTATCCAGAATATTTCCTGAACTCAGCTGTGACAGCACCACATGTTTCTGTGACTTGTCTTCCTTTCATTTTCCTATGTCCGTCTTTATGTCTAGTTCACAATTTAATTATTGGTTGTTTTGGTATTTGAGGTTTGAGTTTTGGTGGAGGTTTTTTGTTGGTTAGTTAATTTGTTTTGTTTTGGTTTTTGTTGTTGTTTGGGTTTTATGGAGTTTTTTTGGTTGGTTGGTTTTTGGATGTTATTTTGTTTGGGTTTTGGCTTTTTTTTTTAATGCCTGCCTCCTGGTGTTATTAGGGCTAATGCATTAGAATCTTGGGAAGGAGAAAGGTTTCAGTGAGATCAAAGGCTGTGGGCAGGAAGAGGGCAAGAATAAACGAGGAGTCACAGATGTAATGGCAGACAGTTCTTTCCTTGGAGAGTTAGAGAGCACTGAGTGGATTTTTAAGGTCTTAAAAACCATTGCATTCCTGTACCGGGATGAAATTCGTAGGAAAGTACCTGACCTGTAATGTCACTGTAGGCAAAATACAGATTTGTCTAAAAAATTCCTGTATTTCTATTCTGAATCATTCTGCTTTTAAAACATATGCTAACACTTACTTACTACTCCTTAGTTAGTCTATGAAGTACATGTTTTTAGAAAGTAGAATTCTGAATTTACCAAAGCCTTTTTTATATTCTTCAAGCTGACCATGTCAGAGTTGCAAGCAGAACTTCCTCAAAACACTGACCAACTCAGAAATCTGTCAGAAAATACATTTAGCCACATTTGGGCTTTCAGGAAACTAATCAATGGGAAACATACATACATATACATATACATATATATATATATATGTGTGTGTAAAAATGTGATATAACTGGAAGTCATAGTATTCAAATATTATTTCTGATTCAACAATGTAAGATTTCAGCCACTGTAAGAAAAAAGACTGATACGTAACTATCTCAACCAGTCATGTGCACTTGGAAAATCTGGAGAAAGTTTTGGAGGTGTACACTGTGCCCTAGTAGTCAAATTTGCATACATTCTCAGGGCTAAAATTTAAGTGGAAAATATGCTAAATCTTTCAAAATTGAAACATTCTCACATAAGCAATGTCTTAGGCTGAAAAAAGTATCATACATGAAGTACTGGAAAGAGCAATAAAAAACAGAAAAAAAAAAATATTTAGAGTTTCAAGGTAGGATTAGGTACAGCTCAAACAAACAAAACAGCAACAAAACCCAAACAAACAAGCAAATGACCAAAACCAAAACAAGCAAATAAGACTAAAACTGAAATAATTAAGCTTGATTATAGACATTTAAATAGTGGAATTCAGGTATATTATGCTCTGGAATCAGTTTGGACTAAAAGCGATTGAAATCTCCTCATCTGTTATACCCAGAATCACAGAATCGTCCAGGCCAGATCCTCTGAGATCATCAAGACCAGCCATTTCACCCACTCCTAGTCTGTCAGTACACCATGTCCTCAAGCACCAGATCTATATGGCTTTTAAACATGTCCAGGGATGACTTGACCACCTCCCTGGGCAGCCTGTTAGAGTGCCTGACAACACTTTCTGTGAATTTTGTTCTCCTATAGTCAGCCTAAACCTCTGCTGGTGCAGCTTAAGGCTGTTCCTTCTCATCTTATCATTAGTTATTTGTGAAAAGAGACCAGTGCCTACCTTTTTACAACCCGTTTTCAAGTAGTTGTAGAGAGCAGGAAGGTCTTGCTTCAGCCTCCATTTTGTGGACTAAACAGCCCCAGTTCCCTTAGCAATTCCTCATAGGACTTATTCTCTAGATCCTTTACCATTGTAACAAACTTTCACTCCAGTGCCTTGATGTCCTTTCTGTACTGCAGTGCCCAAAACTGGACACAAGTACTCGAGCTGCAGCCTCACCAACACTGAGTACAGAGGGACAATCATCTCCCTGGTCTTGCTGGCCACATTGTGTATGGGCCAGGATGCAGTTTGTCCTCTTGGCCACCTGGGCACACTGCTGGCTCATATTCATCCTGCTCTCAGTCAGTACCCCCAGGTCTTCCTCTGCCACAAAACTCTCTAGCCATTCTTCCCCAAGCTTGTAGCATATGGAGTTGTTGTGACCCATGTGCAGGACCTGGCACTTGGCTTTGTTGAAGCTCCATAAATAAGTGCATAATAAAGTACCAAGTGCATAATAAAGGGCATTAGTAATAACACAGACTGGATGACTTCCTATGTTTTTTTCCTCCCAAGTGACTTCTATCTTATAATAATGGTTAAAAGGTACAAAACATTGGCTAATCACTGGCTTGAGATTAAAACACTAAAAAAGTTTTTGACACATGGTTAAAACTCATTGAAGAGAAACTGTGAAACAAAGTGACCATCAATAATTTTACGAAGACATCATGTTATTTCAGAATTAAATCAGGAAGCAATTGATTTCAAATATTTGAACTAAAGTTTCAATTAATGTTTAACAGAAATACTTCAGCAAATTTAAAATTACATTAGTTATGATTCTTAATGAACTTAAAAATGTGGTGGTTTTGCCCCAGCTGGGGGCCAAATGACCACCAGATCCACTCTATCACTCCCCCTCTTAAATGGGCAGGGGAGAGGGGGAAAATATAACAAAGGCTGCTTATAAGATAGAAGCAATTTAATAATAACAAATAAGCAAAAAGCAACAGACCATGCAGAAGCAGGAGCAGAGAGAGATGTTAATCTCTACTTCCCATCAGATGGACGATGTTTTGGTCTTGGAAGCAGGGCTTTCTACACTTGATGGTTACTGCTAGAGGACCGACGCCATAGACAAATCTTCACCAAACTTTCTTCTATTACCTCCTTCTTATATCTGAGCTGATGTCATATGGTATGGAATATCCCTTTGGCCAGTCTGGATCACCTGGTTTGGCTGTGTCCTCCTAGCATGTTGGAGTGGGGAGATGTTGAGAAAAAAAACCAAAAACCCCAGCCTGGGTTTTCAGCCCAGCAGTAGCCACAATACTGCTGCCTTATCAATGCTTAGCTGCAGCACTGCAAAACACAGCATTAGAGGAGAATTAACCCCAGCTCAGCCCAGTTCTAACCTACTACAAAAAGTTATTACCATTTTGTAATATGAAAGAATATATTAAAACATTTGAATAAATTCACTAAAATTTTAGATAATAAGTTTTAATTTTATTTTTTAAGAGATCTTCAGTTTCACAACTCAGATACAAAAAGCTCACAGAATGTAGTGCATGGTTCCCAGTCTCTAGACAGCATGCCTTTCTGACTGTTTTATGCAGCCATCTCTCCAATGACACAAAGACACATGTGCATTAATATAATGCATAAGTAGAATGACATTTGGGCAAGTGCTGGGAATTAACAGGGAGGTTAAATATCTGCCTATTTTCATTCCTTCCATCCATGTTGCAGTCACCTCGTGAATTTGAAATGTCTCAATTTTAAGGGGATTTAGGCAGTTCTACCAGTTCGGTAGGATGGTTCTACACAGTTTTCTTCACAGAACCACACAGAATTAACCAGGTTGGGAAAGATGTGTAGGATCATCGAGTCCAGCCTATCACCTAACCCTTCAGATTAACTAAACCGTGGCACTAAGTGCCTCATCTATCCTCCTCTTAAACACCTCCAGGGATGGTGACTCCACCAGCTCCCCGGGCAGCACATTCCAGTGGGCAATCACTTTTTCCATGTAGAATGTCTTCCTAAAAAGTTTCTTTTCAAACAGCTCCCTTCTGCAAGGTGCAGACAAAACAAGCAGTGAGAAAGGTGGCTGCAAACTGTCAAGGGGAGATTTTGACTGGTGGTGACTGGAGCAGAAGCACATCCCTCACTGTCACAGAGTCTAAACTCATTTGCTTAATAGAATGAGTTAAGCAGATGTCCATACAAACCAGAGCTTCTACATCACCAGTCCACTTTAGACCAGTATAAATTTCATCCAGAAGAATATGACATCTGCTCCTCTAGTTTGCTGTGTCAGGCCAATGGCTGAGAAAGTAATTCCTCTTTAGGGTCTAGCTTCCGTTTGCTGTTGCATGTTCACCTATGGTTTCTCCCTAAAAAACTGTTTTGTTCCAACTCTTATTGCGTTATCTTGTCTGCATTAGCTGACAACAGGTTACAAAACACCTGGTGCCAAGTAATCAGCAGTGGCCTGTACTTTTCCTTGTGCCTCCCCACCATGCAATAAAAGCCTGAAAAAACTCTTAATTATGATTTTATATTTTGATAATTTAGTTTAGTGATGTAAAAGAAAGTTGCCAATTTTTCAGAGGTTTTCTAGGCTTTTAGGCCTCATTAACATTAATAGGATCAGAAGTGCTCAGTACCCCTGAAAAAGTCTCCAGTGAGATGACAGAATATGGCTTCAGATTCCTAATTTTAGATACTGCAATTTGCAAATGTTGTCTGTAAATGTTTCTGTCCATGTGACATTGCAATCAATTGAATATTTCCGCTGTCCTATGATCACCATGCACATCACTCATTTAAGATTATCTAGATTATTTATTCCATTAGTGTCTTGCAGTATTAATCCTGGTCAGTGCTGTACAGGCATAATAGATAACTACTTATGAGATCAGAACTGTAGCATTGCCAGATGATAAAGGTTAGAAACATTAGAGCTGATTTTTCCTGTAGGACACAGCATGCTAGAATTTAATTGTAATCTGGCTTCATTACCCACTGCATTCCCCATTAAATAACAAAATGATTGTCTTTATGTCTTTTTTTCTCACTTCCTAAGTTATTGCCATTTGGGAACATAAAACAGCATTCTTAAATATTTGAATGCATTACTTTACACTGACAATTATTTTCTTGCTAATTATTTAGGAATTTATATTTCAAGTTCACCAGTGAAGGACTTTCAACATTACTTTGGGGATTTTTACAGCAATTTGTGTAATTTAACTGTATATTATATTCTACCCCCCAAAAAGGAACAGCTGGCCTTTTATGTGCATCAGCAAATGTCAGTTCCTTTAGAAAATGAAGTTGGCATAACCAAGATAACCAATAGTAAATAAAGATAGATTTTTTTTTGTTTCCTATCACTCCCAGGAATTATTTTTTCACATAATTATTATAGTTACGGTTTTGTTTATTATTATTATTGTTGTTGTTATTATTAATTGTTATTGTTATTATCTATTACTGCCTATGATTAGGAGGTAGATTAGCAAGAACCTATCTTTGAGCAGTGGAATGAGTTTCAGGCTAGACCTCATCTCCAAATCATAAGTGTCTGTCGAGATAAGGGCGTTTGTGTCTGAAAAGGAGTATGCTTGCTTCCTTAAGAATTACTTTCTTCCCAGAGGTATTGATTTCATTTAAATGCTCTCTGTTTTAAAGAGTTAGCATTGGAATTTTTTGATGGGGGAAAGAGTCTATATGTGATTCCAGTTAAAATCCTTTGCGAAGCCAGATTACATTTAAAATATTGTAAGTACCTTTATCACTAAGTACAGGATCTAGAAATGGACTGCATAATAAGGTTTTACATTCATATTATGCAGTTTCACACAGAAGTTCAAATCAGCTAGTTTCCTTTGCTTATGAATTAAGTGATTAGACATCTTTCTTACACAGTATTACTTTAGAGCTGAAAGGATTAGGTTTTAATAGACCAATCATTGGAAAATGTGATATGTCCATTAATAACTGAAATGTAGTTTATGTTTAGAATGTTGGGTTGCTGTGGGGTTTTTTTATGTTTTGTTGTTGTTTTGGTTTTGCTTTGTTTGGTGTAGGATTTTGTGTAATTTTGTTGTTGTGCCTTTGTTTGTCAGTTTTATTGTTTGTTTGCCTGTGGGTTTGCTTTCTTTCTTTTTTTTTTTTTTTCCTTAAAGACTACTTGCATGTATAGCCTGTAAAATGTAATGTAAAAATTCAGTTTAGTATTAAATTTGCAGTTAGTAAAAACAACAACCATATTGTTATTTGAAGTACTAAGCAGTCTTGTGAATTTGGTATTATTTAGCTATCAACTCATATTCTGCCTAACGACATGAAGATCAAAATGTTACCTTATAATGAAAAGAAGACTGAATTTTGAGTGAATTCACATAGAACCCTGGTTAAACATATGCTGTCAGATATAGTCAGATGTTATATTGACTTTTTTAATATTTCAGTATTTTCTTCTACTTTATATATTCTATTAATACGATCTATTCCTTAAAGCATAGCAAGATGTTCTTTGCAATCCTTTTTCTCAGTTATTCTAATAATCATGATTATGATTTGTCAACCTAATATTTTTTATATAATGACAAAATGTATATGTACTCGAGACAATCTTCCAGCGTGCCTGTTAAAATTAACATGTAAAATAAGAGATAGCATAAGTCTTCATAATAATGAAATAAATGCTTTTGCTACAAAAGTGTTAGTTTGATACGTTTTCATTCATGATTGCAGCTTACAGACCTAGTTAACCTAACAAAATTATAAAATAAGTACTTGAATGGCAGCCAAGTCCCAGACCACTGAAAGTGTGATCAGGCAGGTGTATTGTCTTAAGTTATGCTGCCCATCTAATAAGTCATCCCAAATAAAAAAAAAATACGCATAGATACTTATACATAATTTTTTTTCCATTTTGCAGATACAATGCTAAAGAACCTGCTTGTTTGATCATTTAATTATTTTTTCTCCCCTTCTGTTTTATAGGTATAGAAAATGAGAAGGAGCTGGTATCTTTGGGAGAGTTATTGCAAGCAGTCTAGTGGATTGGGTGGCAGAAGGTGATTGGCACCTTACATTGAACACTTCAGAGAATCAAGTCTGTAGTTTATGATACTGTGACTAAATGACACACAGGATGATGACCATGAGATGCTAGAGAATACTAAAATTATAGTGATCCCTTTGCAGTACTGTGGTGTAATAAAAGCACAGGAATTTAATGACAACTGCCTCTAACTTGAGTGATTTTCATGGCTTTCCATTTAGTGCCTTACAAAGAAATTTAGTGTCTTATTTACAATTGATATAACACTCAGGATTTCTGAATTGTAAGGTCACCTCTTCCTGAATAATACGTCACATCTCCAAACTGAAAACCAAACCAAATAGTTTGTCATGAACATTCGAAACACCTCTAACTGTTTAAGTTATGAGACACCCAATGGATGTGATCTATCTGGGCTTGTGCAAGGCCTTTGACACAGTCCCTACAACATCCTGCTCATCAAATTGGAGAGATTTGGATTTGATGGGTAGACTGTTCAGAGGATAAGTAATTGGCTGGATGGTAGCATCCAGAGAATGGTGCCCAGTGGTTTGAAGTCTAGACGGAGAGTGGTGACAAGTGGTATCCCTCAGGGGTCTGTGCTGGGATCTGTGCTGTTTAATATTTTTATCAATGACATACTGAGATTGAGTGCACCATCAGCAAGTTTGCAGATGACACTAATTTGTGTGGTGGTGTAGACATACCAGAGGGACAGGATGTCATCAAGAGGGACCTGGACAGACTAGGGAGGTGGGCCCAGGTGAACCTCATGAAGTTCATCAAGAGCAAGTGCAGGGTCCTGCACCTGGGATGGAACAGTCCTCACTATCAGGCTGAGGGATGAGGTGTTAGAGGGCAGCCCTATGGAAAGGGACTTGGGAGTGCTGGTGGATGAGAATGTGGACATGAGCAGACAGTGCGCATTTGCATTCTGGAAGGCAAACCATATCCTGGGCTGCATCAAAAGAAGTGTGGTCAGCAGAACCAGAGAGGTGATTCTCCCACTTTACTTTGCTCTGGTGAGACCTCACCTGGAGTACTATGTCCAGTTCTGGAGCCCTCATTACAGGAGGGACATGGACCTGATGTAGCAGGAAAAGAGGAGGGCCACAAAAATTATCAGAAGGTTGGAACACCTCTGCTATGAGGACAGGCTGAGGAAGCTTGTGTTGTTCAGTCTGGAGAGGAGAAGGCTCCAAGGAGACCTAATAGTAGCCTTCCGGTACCTGAAGAGGACTTCCAGAAAGGATGGAGAGAAGCTGTTTACAAAGGCCTGCAGTGACAGGATGAGGGGCAATGGGTTCAAATTTGAGAAGAGCAGATTTAGATTGGATGTTAGGATCAAGTTATTTACTATGAGGGTGGTGGAGCACTGGAACAGGTTGCCCAGGGATGTGATTGAGGGCCCTTCCCTGGAGACATTCAAGGTGAGGCTTGACAGGGTCTACTGGGGATGTCCCTGCTGACTGCAGCAGAGCCAGACTAGATGACCTCTAGAGGTAACTTCCATCTCAGACCATTCTATGATTCTATGATATGTCTTTTCCCCTCATACCTGTATTTTATCCCTTCATTTTGCATCTTTCATGAAATTTCAAGTCTGCCTGATCAGACTCTTCCTATACAAGCAAATTAGATGTGCAGGGCTCAAATACTGACCTGGGACCATTGGTAGAGCTTAATTGTTCTATCTGTACCTCAGTTTTACTCTACATCTTCTAACATGTTGTCACACATATTTTTTTCAAACAGCTGAAGGACAGTTTGCACCAAAGACCACCCTCAGTAAACAGTTTTTGATGTGGACAGCTTGCTTTGGAGCCTAAGAGAAGGTAGCCATTTGACACCAGCTCTGTCATGCCACTTGGTTGCAAAACCAGAGAACAGTTCCTGGATCACTACATTTTTTAGGAGAGCTTTTGTCTCAAAGAAATGCTTTGATCCCTAATTGCTGCTCTACAAAGACACTGAGGGCACTGTGCCCATTCACCTTGCCAAAAGAACTAGGATGCTGTTTGGAGCTGAGAGGAAGAGAGTGATGAAGAAAACAAAGTCTGTGTGGGAGGTAGGATTGACATATAAATACAACTCCTACAGTCAAATAGCCCTCTCTATTTATCTACCAAGCCTCCTGCTGCACCAAAACAGATGAAGTGGTGCAATGGGACACAACAGAGGATAAGTATACTTTCTGTGCCCACCGGAAGAACAGATGGACCTAACTTCATTGTTACTCTGTTTCCCACCTCACTGCTATTTACCTTTGTCTCCATCTGCTCTATCTTGTCATGAGCTTATGTTGTGAATGCTCTGGATCTGTGACTGCACCTTGCCAAGCTCAGTGGGGTTCTGATTGCTGCCTGGAGACGGGCTGTTAGACTATACGTTCACAGGGGAAATTTATGCCACAGATACTTAGTCTAATTCATACTATGCAGTCCATATAGCTTGGAGCTTTTTGCTTTTTTCAAATACTCAAAGGTCAACACACAAAAGTGAACAGTAAGTTAGATGGTAAGAAAAATTGTAGGGAAAAATGGGAACTCAGAATGTAGCCACCTAACTCCCAGCTCCAGAGAACATTAAAACCCATATGAGATTAATATCTGTGTATCTCTGCAGAGATTCAGGCCAGAATATGATCGTATATTTCTAAATAAGGCTGGGAGAAAGGGATAAGCTACTTGTTTCCTCAGATAATTCAGTAACAGAGTACTTCCCCTGTAATATAGGACAGCTAATTTAAAATTAATTTTTAACCTGGGTAGATAAGAACTCCATCTTTAATCATTAGGCATCTATGTATTCGGAGATAGGATTTGGTCCCACTCAACCACTGAGTACTTAGCTGACAGGCAGTATTTTGTTGCCCAAATAAACACTGAAAGACAGAATCATAGAATGGTTTAGGTTGGAAGGGACCTCAAAGATCATCCAGTTCCAGACCCCTGCCATAGGCAGGGACACCTCCCACTGGAACAGGACTCATCCAGCCTGGCTTTGAACACCTCCAGGGAGGGAGCAGCCACAACCTCCCTGGGCAACATGTGCCAGTGTCTCACCACTCTCACTGTAAAGAACTTCCTCCTAAAATCTAGTTTAAATATCTCCTCTTCCAATTTGAACCCATTCCCACTCATCCTATCATTACAAGACCTTGTAAATAGTCCCTCCCCAGCCTTCCTGTACACCCCTTTCAGATACTGGAAAGTTACTATAAGGTCTTCTTGAAGCCTTCTCTTCTCCAGGCTGATGAGTCCCAGCTCTCTCATCCTGTTCTCAAAGCAGAGCTGCTCCAGCCCTTGATCATCTTTGTGGCTCTCCTCTGGACTCTCTCCAGCAGTTCCATGTCCTACTTGTGCTGGGGGCTCCAGAACTGCACACAATACTCCAGATGGGGTCTGATGAGAGCAGAATAAAGAGGGAGAATCACCTCCCTTGCCCTGCTGGCCACATTCTCTTGATGCAGCCCAGGACACGGTTGGCTGTCTGGGCTGCATGTGCACACTGCCGGCTCATGTTAAACTTTTCATCAACGCAGACCCCCGGGTCACATTCCTCAGGGCTGTTCTCCAACTGTTCACTACCCAGCCTGTATTTGTGCTTGGGATTGCGCCGACCCAGGTGCAGGACCTTACACTTGGCCTTGTTGAATGTCATGAAGTTGGCCTGGGCCCACCTCTCCAGCCTGTCCAGGTCTCTCTGGATGGCATCCCTGACCTCTAGCAAGTCGACTGTGCCACACAGCTTGGTGTCACCCACAAAACTTGCTGAGGGTGGAGTTGATTCCTCTGCCCATATGGCAACATAACATGAATCTATAATGTCTTGCCATGACAGTAAGCTTTAATTTGGCAGGGCTGAGATTCTTTTTCTATTGTTCATCTTTATGTTGGATCCTGCTGCATGTATCCTGCACATCTACTGGATTGGGGATCAACACTCCTGTGATATGTTCGGGAAACCTCCCTGATATATAGGCTAGAGAGAGCCCCTTTTGAGTGCTATTAACAATCTAACAGTATCCTTTTTCTTACTTCCTTTTAAATAACACACCAGAGTATTTAAGCTTAAACTTGAAGATTTGAACACTTACAGATTTAAATTATTGATTAGTAATTAAAATGCATCATCTAATTTATCCCCCATGGGAAGCTGTCTTGGACAAAGAAAGGAAAATTCTGAGGAAAGAAATCAGACTGTGTTAGTGAAAAATAATTTCTTTAGAAAGCTCCCACTTCTGATTTGTTGAAGATACTTTAAAATACAAGGAGACAAAAAAAAAATCTGCTAAGGAGGTTTTATGGTTTTACAAAATATGTGTAGAATTCTAGCTTTTCTTCTTTCACAGAATCATAGAGCTTTAGAGACTGGAATGGACCTCCAGAGATCAAGTCAAACCTCCCTGCCAAGGCAGGATTACCTAGGGTAATTCATACAGGAACGCATCCAGGCAGGTTTTGAAAGTCTCCAGAGAATTCTCTGAATAGCCTATTCCAGTGCTCCATCACCCTCACTGTAAAGAAATTTTTCCTCATGTTGAGGTAAAACCTTCTATGTTCCAATTTGTAGCCATTGCTCCTTGTCTTATTGCTGCTGACCACTGAAAAGAGATTGTCTCCATCCACTTGACACCCACACCTCAGATATTTGTATATTGATAAGATCCTCTCTCAGTCTTCCCCAGACTAAACAGCCTCAGGTACCCAGTCTCTCTTCATAGATGAGGCACTCAAGTCCCCCAGTCATCTTCATGGTTCTACACTGGACTCTTTCCAGAAGATCCTTGTCTCCCTTGAACTGGGGAGCCCAAAACCAGACACAGTATCCCAGATGTGGTCTTACTAGGGCAGAGTGAAGCAGGAGGAGAACCTCCCCAGACCTTAACAGACTTTTCTTGATGCACTCCAGGATGCCATTGGCTCTCCTGGCCACAAGGGCACGCTGCTGTCTCATGGAGAACTTGCTGTCCACCAAGACTTCATGGAACTGCTTTCCAGCAGGGCAGTCCCCACCACTGTGTTAGTCATATCACTTTAACCAACTTCTCCACATGCAGATGATAAATACAGTGATTTTTTATTTTCTCAATATCCACAATAAGAAAAAAAAAATTAAAGGAGTAGCAAGAATTTGTATCTGCACCAAAAGCAATTTAAAGCTGCTTATCAGATGCTGTTGCTCTTTGTAGTGACAGGTCTTCCAAGATACGAAATACTAAAGAGTTTGAAAGCCATAAAAAAACCATGATCTCTTTACAGTTTCTTCTACATGCCTTGTTTATCAAAAGTGATTAAAGAAGAGAAAAAAATATGTACTGATTCAGTAAACTTTGCCATGGAACAATCTGAAATTATTAAATTTCGTTATATACTGTACAACCAAACATTTCACTGCTTGACCAGCTCTCAGTATCCTCTTCTGATTAGATCCATATTCCATCTTTTTCCTTTAATGCAATTGCACAGTCCTAGTTGCTTCTCCCCCACTCTGCATTTCTTGATCTTGTGGTCTTTTCTTTCAGTCTCTCTCTGTCTGGGCTTATACCTCTGTTCCTTTATCTTTACCCATACTCATCCTTCCAGGTGCAGTTCTTACTTTTCTCTATTTCCTCAGCAGTAACTGCTGAAGAACTAAAAGGTCTGAACAGAAAGAGCATACCTAGTAATCTAGTGCAGGAGCATGTTGGAGATCCCTGAACTAGTTCCAGTGAAATACCATCTTAAGTTTCAGTAGTAGTTTAGCAAATCATACTTTTATTTTCTTTCTTCATGTTGCAACTATTTAACAGCTATTTAACTAGGTTTGGACTCGAGCTGAAAGGTCTTTTCCAGCCTTAATGATTTTATGGTTAGGTTCAGCCAGAGCATAAATTGAAGGATTTGTATGCATGATGATTGAAGGGGCTCTAAAGACCAGGTCTTGTAAGGAGCGAATGAGGGAACAAGGACTGTTTAACCTGAAGAAAAGGAAACTGGGAGGAAGCCGATAAACTGGTACTCTATCATTCTCTACCTTAAAGAAGGTACTATCAAGGTGTTGGTCTCTTTTGAAAAATAGCAAGAGATAAAATGAAAGCATCAGTCTCAAGTTACTTTGAGGGGGGTTAGACTGATTATTAAGAAAATCTGCTTCACTGAAGGGGTCATCAAGTATAGGAACAGGCTACTCAGGAAAGTGAGTGGTTCTTCTTCCAGGCAACTTGTGACAAGGCGAGAGAGCGTGGCCTGAAGCTGTGACAGGGAAGACTTAAGTTGGATGTTAGGAAGCAGTTCCTCAAAGAAAGGGTAATTAGACACTGAAATGGATTGCCCAGGGAGGTGGTGGAGTCAATGTCTCTGAAGGTGTTTAAGGAAAGATTGGATATGACACTTAATGACATGGTCTACTCATTGTGATGATGTTGGGTCATAGGCTGGACTTCATGATCCTGGAGGTCTATTCCAGTCTTAGTAATTCTGTGATTTTGGTCACCATCCCTGGAGGTAAGTAAAAGATGTGTAGATGTGGCACTTAGGAATATGGTTTAGTAGGACTTGCTAGTGTTAGGTTTATGGTTGGGCTCAATGATCATAAAGGTCTTTTCCAACCTAAAGAATTTTATGATTCTATGATGCTTATGGTGAATAAAGTTGTCACAATTAGTGATATAAACTAGTGATATAACTAGTGATATAACTAGTGATAAATTAGTGAAATACAAAACAGCAACTCTTTAAGGAACATTTAATAAAGGTTAAAAATAATTTTCCATTTATAACAAACTTTAATGAATTAACCTGCTAAGTAGCTAGACTACTAAATGTGAAACATATGAAAATTACAACATGAAATGAAAGTTGTATCTCAGAATATTTTTTAAATTTATTGTTTGTTCATTTGGTGGCTTTTTTTTTTTTTGGGGGGGGTGTTGTTTGTTTGTTTGGGGTTTTTTTGTTTTTTAAGTTTTCCAAAACTATTCTGGGAAAAATATATAACAATGTGGTCATTTAAAAATATTCTTTGGAGAAGATGATAACACAAATAAGATAAAGGGAACCAACAGGCCTATAACGAAAAGTTATTCCACAGCCTGTTCTGTTGCATGTGCAGAGATCAAACCTAGCTCAAGACTTAAAAACAAAATATGACTTTGTTAATCTGTGAGAAACACATATGAAATGAACTGTGTGGTGTCTGCACAGGCACATTTCCAGAGTCTTGATAGGAATTTTAGTGGCCCAGGCATTTACAATCAGACATGAGCTTCTAAGTGTTAAAGATACTTTCAGAATATTGTAAAATTGTACTAAATAAGAGTTTAGAGAGCAGCATACACAGAAAAACACATTACTCTAAAAGTATTACCAGAATCTTATTAGCATCGTTTGAAATTCCTGCAATCTATCTTGAAAAGAAAATGTGCACTATAACTGTTAGACAAAACACTGAGGATTTCTAATATATGCAGGATTGAAGAGCCGCTTTAGAACAATTTTGCAGAAGATATCAAAAGATGAGGCTTTTATTACTTGCATGTGAATGTAATTAACAAGCAGAATAAAATAAATGCCACCACATTGTTTTCTGAGCTTATGTTTTAGTAACAACATAATTTACCACTGTGTGAATGGAATGGACAGAGATTTACAATTTTTACTTGGAAAACTACCAATAAAACATTTATAAAACATATTTATAAAACATATTTATAAATTGATTAAAATGAAGCCAATGTTATACAGTCTGCAATGACAAACATGAAAGCAAAACCTGAATGACTGCTATGACAACTGTAAACTATTGCAAAGCTGGTTTAGAACAAGTCATAATGAAACAGAACTTAACAAAACAAATCAAACAGTAAAATATTTTAGTTTTATGAACAGTAAATCTGTGGTTAACAATACTGATAATTAATGTGAAGAATGGACCAGCAAAGCTGAATTTAAAGAGGTTCAGCAGAGAATGATTATCACAATTCATTGTAAAGGTTAAAAAAATTGTCATTCCACCTTTCTATTTAGAAAACATCCACTTCTTCTAACTCATCCCTAAAAATCATTACTTGATAGTGTAGAACAAATAATATTACATACAAAAGATCCAGAAAAGTGTATTTCAAGAATTTTCATAGAATCATAGAATGGTTTAGGTTGGAAAAGATCTCAAAGATCATCCAGTTCCAACCCCCTGCCATAGGCAGGGACACCCCCCACTAGATCAGGATGCTCAAGACCTCATCCAGCCTGGCCTTGACACCTCCAGGGAGGGAGCAGCCACAACCTCCCTGGGCAACATGTGCCAGTGTCTCACCACTCTCCCTGTAAAGAACTTCCTCCTAAAATCTAGTTTAAATATCTCCTCTTCCAATTTAAACCCATTACCTCTCATCCTGTCATAACAAGACCTTGTAAATGGTCTCTCCCCAGCCTTCCTGTACACCCCTTTCAGATACTGGAAGGTTACTATAAGGTCTCCTTGAAGCCTTCTCTTCTCCAGGATGATGAGTCCCAGCTCTCTCAGCCTGTTCTCATAGCAGAGCTGCTCCTGCCTTCTGATCATCTTTGTGACCCTTCTCTGGACTTGCTCCATGTCCTTCCTGTGTTGGGGGCCCCGGAACTGTACATAGTACTCCAGGTGGGGACTGATGACAGCGAAGAATCCCCTCCCTTGCCCTGCTGGCCACACTTCTCTTGATGCAGCCCAGGACACGGTTGGCTGTCTGGGCTGCATGTGCACACTGCCGGCTCATGTTAAACTTTTCATCAACGCAGACCCCCAGGTCACTTTGCTCAGGGCTGTTCTCCAACTGTTCACTAACCAGACTGTGTTTGTGCTTGGGATTGCGCCGACCCAGGTCTTGCACCGACTTGGCCTTGTTGAATGTCATGAAGTTGGCCTGGGCCCACCTCTCCAGCCTGTCCAGGTCTCTCTGGATGGCATCCCTGCCCTCTAGCAAGTTGACTGTGCCACACAGCTTGGTGTCACCCACAAAACTTGCTGAGGGTGGAGTTGATTCCTCTGCCCATATGGCTGACAAAGATGTTAAACAGCACTGGTCCCAGCACTGACCTCTGAGGGATGCCCCTTGTCACTGGTCTCCAGGTGGACATTGTGCTGTTGATCTCTACTCTCTGCTTGCAACCATCCAGCCAATTCCTTATCCAGTGAGTTGTCCACCCATCAAGTCCATGTTTTTCCAGCTTGGTGACCAGGATGTCATGTGGGACAGAGTCAAAGGCCTTACTCAGGTCTAGGTAGATGACATCAGCTGCGCTTCCCTTCTCCACTGCTGCTGTGACTTCATCATAAAAAGCCAGCAAAATTGTCAGGCATGATTTGCCCTTGGTGAAGCCATGCTGGTTGCCATCAATCACCTCTGCTTTGTTTTCCATTTGCCTTAGCAGAGCCTTCAAGACAATCTGCTCCATGATCTTGTCAGGCACAGAGGTGAGACTGAGTGGTCTGTAAAACCTGGAATCATCCTTTTTTTCCCCTTCTTGAAGATGGGCATTATGTTTCCCCTTTTCCAGCCAGCATGATCTTTACCAGTCTGCCATGATTGACATTTTTTTTTTGAGACTAAAACATTTAAGAAGGATATTCTGATTTATGAACAGAACAATCCATCATTAGGATCTGTTTTGTCCTCATGGTATCATCATGGAAATAATAGTTGTTTTGTCCACATTTTAAGGAAGAGAACATCTTTATGGATAAGTTTACCTAAATCTTAACAAAAGGATTGAAGAAAGTAAAGAAATACCGACTCTGAAATGATACACTTGATTTTTGGAAACTTCATAGGTACACAAGTGTCTGTCTGCAGTTATTTACCCACACATGCAGACATATGTTCTGGAAAATATGATGGCAATTCGAGATAATGCAGGCAGTCATTTAATCTCTCATGACTGTCAGAAAAAAATGATTGACAGCAACCTTATGCATAGAAAATCAAATCAAGACTTTAGTACTTTATACATTACTATTGGCACCCACATCTTCCTTATTTGAAGAAAGAACCTCAAAACACTGGCAAAAGCAGCAGTAAAAATAAAGGGAGGTGAAAATCATCTGAACAGTAAGAGATGGGTTAATTTCTTGTAACAGAAATTAATAGACGGTAAACTCTAGCTGCAGGTAGCCTCAATCATAACATCTCACTGTGGCATATTCTGACTGAGAACCCTCTTTGCTCTTTCAAATGCAGCACGCAGCCCAGGAATACATGAATCATCAGACTATTAAGAAAGTACCGCATTGTGTGGAGGTGTGACACTCAACTTCAAAAGCAAACACTTATGTTTTGAGTTTTGGTTGATTGTTTTTTCTTTTTTCTTCAGACTGCTTTAAATTTTCCACAGCATATGTTTTGTACATTATTTGAATTCCTTTTCCAATGAACAATGTTCTGTGTTATCTTCGGTTAGAGTCCAATTTCCTTTACTACTCCTCCCTCTATCTTCAGGTGTCTTGTGCTTTTAGCAGTGTAGAAACTAATCTCTAAAGCTGTTTCTCCCTTCTTTCTTACTGTTATTATCATCTACTGTTATGAAACTCTCTTGAAAAGTGGGATGTGAAGGATGAGAGTAGCTCAAAGCAATGTCAGGAACAGGCTACGTGCATGTCACCATCATGACTGATTGTCCTGAACACCAAGCTAGGAAGTGGGGATTATCATTTTCTTTATTTCTGGAAAGGAAGCTCACTTTCCTCCAGTAGACAGGTGTTCTATGGAAATGGACAGCTACACCAGATACTAAGTCAATGTGACCATCAAGGATATCCTATTTTTTCCAATGCAGAAAAAACATAACAGCATTGCACAGAGATAGCCACTTAGTTTATGTTTGTGTTTAGGTGGATGGGAAGGCTTTGGATGTGCGTAATTTTTTCTGAAGTATGCACCACTTGCTGAGGTGTATATGTTGGGAGAATTATATCTTCAAAATCAAAATTACAATTTAAATAAAAGTTGTTCACTAGCCACTGATTACAAGGAAGGGAGACAGTATTTGTATTGCATATGGGAAAGATTAGCCAACTGCTTATATTTTGTGGTAGTAGTACTTACTGACACCTAGAAGGAGAATTAACTTAATTGTAAGAGTAAAGCTAGATACAGTGCAGAAGAAAACATCCAAAATGCTCAAGGAATTGGCTTTGTAGTGTCTTTAAAGATGAACAGAATTGTAACTCCCACTCTTTATGTGCCTCTTTGGTGTTGGGAAATTTTAAGAAAGAAAGAGAGCTGAATGGTGACAGAAGAAATAAAGGAGTCACTTATTAATATCAGTGATCCACTCAACACCATTTTTTTCCCATTAAAAGAAAAAATTGTTTGGTGTTGGGTTGGGGTTTTTTTAGTTGTTTGCAGTTCTTTT
The DNA here is from genome assembly GCA_013396835.1 of Psilopogon haemacephalus. Classification (NCBI taxonomy): domain Eukaryota; kingdom Metazoa; phylum Chordata; class Aves; order Piciformes; family Megalaimidae; genus Psilopogon; species Psilopogon haemacephalus. The sequence continues at coordinate 19,138 of VWZI01016406.1, forward strand.
TTTTTTTGTTGCTCACTGCTTTGAATAGGACTGTGCAGAAGACATCAGTGCAACATACATTTCTTTTCTGTTCTGCATAGAACATACCTGGCTATACTGAGTCACTCCAAAATGTTTAATTCAGTCCTGCCTAAATCAATTCCAGTGCAAATGATACCATGGCATTCTTACTGGAAAGTCAAAGAAAAACTGAGGAGTTGCATTGGAGCTTTTTTTTTTTTTTTTTTTAATTTGATTGGGGTGGGGTGACTGAGGTGGGGGAACAGATGTTGCTAATACCGTCAACTAACTATTCACATACTTATGGATGAGTATACATTCCTTACCTTAAACCATTGACTCCAACCATATTCCCACTAAAATTAAGGGGACTTATTGTGTAATCATTGTTTTTCAATGTCAGACATCTTTAGCTGCCCGAGCTGTAGAACTGTATAAACATTCTTCTGATTAAAAAGTATACACCAAATTTAAGGGCTCTGAGTGTATAAATGAGAGTTTCAAAGAGATGGATTTTTAGAAACTGCTGAGTGCCCACCCTCAGAAAATCTGTTTTTTCTGTGTATTCTTAGGGCTTTGATTGACAAGAAGGCTAAGACTGGGATGACTGAAAAGGTTACTGTGTACCACATCCCTGCTGTTCAAGAATTAGATCCTGAACCATGGCAGCAGCACACTGTCAGCTCAGCTTCTTCAGCCAACTAGCAAGCCACTTGTGCAAGGGAAGGGATCAGGCAGAGGAAATGTTAACTGCTTTTCACCCTTCCAGCCTGTGACACCTCCTCCCAGGCCTTTAAGAATGCCCTGAGGAGATGAATTTTCAAGGGCAAACACTCAGCAAATTCTGAATTCCTTTATCGAATCCTATTTGGACAGTGAAATTTATGGATACTAAACAAAAGTCATAGATTATACAAACCCATATTAGGAATCTGAAAGATCCTTTCCTGAAATCCTTATGTTAGACTATAGAGTTTGCTCTAACACTTACTGTTGTAATGCAGTTTACTTTACTGTACTACCATTTACACCAAGGAAGTGTTTTTCAAGACCTTCCTTGGTAGCTGGATTTTCTTAAACACTTTAAATGCTCTCGAGCTTTGGAAGTAGTTCTTTGTTAACATAATCTATGTGTTTTTGTGGCAGCCTTCATCACATTGTTTTCTAACATTTTCTTTATTTTTTTTCTTCAGTCTATCTATTAATATAAGTTTAGTGAGCAGCATAGGCAGAATAAAGTGAAAGCTTTAATTTCTTGACTTTCAGCAAAGAACACAGAAAACTGAAGTGCCTACTCCTCAATGGCCTATATTATTCAAAATTTAGACTTCTGTACATTTTCACATTTTCATACACAGGGCCATATGTCCAGTGACTATATTTATGATCATATCTGTGTGTCGAATGAACTCTAAGAACAGTTAAAAAAAAAAAAAAATCCAAGATCAATAGTAAAGAGGTGCACCACCCCAGATCAGGCACTAGAAGACACTCAATCTCATAAAAATGAAATATCAAAGCTTCCTAGCTGCAAAAACAGGAAAGCAATTTACCTTAAAAGTGCTTCTCACTTTCTGACCTAACTAACTAACATATCAAGCAGTGGAATTGTGCCTATGCTTTCCCTATATATTTCTCTTTTAAATTTACTCTCCTGTAAAATCACTCACAGCAGTATATTATAGAAGATATAAGATGGAATATTTTTTGAGAGATCTTTTGTTTTCTGATTTGTCGAGTCATGCAAAGGGATATAGAGACAAAGGGATGCACTGGTGCAGTAGCAGTTCAAACATTTCAGTATCCCTGGCCTTTATGCAGAACTGAGGGTAGCAAAAGTCCAGATAAAGAAGGATCAAGACTCAATAGGGAAAGTAGGGCTGCCTGTACTTCCAGCTGAGTTTAATCCAGAATAAGCTTGCTGTTATGTGACAGAAGTGTTTTGATATAGAGAAATATCTTTCCAAGAATTCAGCAGATAGGTCTGAGCTTTTTCATAAAGCTGACTAATTCAGCAAATAATGTATTTTGGTTTTGCAGATACATAGGGTTTAAACATGTATTATTCCCTTTCAAATTACACTTTATAGAGTATTATGCCCTGGGAGAAATTATTCATAAATGGCACTAATGAGTGTCAAGCTGCATTGCAAGGCGTTTTGAAAATTGTCCTATTAATTAATGAAGTAATTAAGCTTTTGTCAGTGACATATCATATTTCTGACAGGAATAAATGGTCTGTGTGAGTCTATACCAGGCAGCTATCCAGGCAGCCACAGTGTTTAATGGATGGCAGCAATTTAGTCCAGGTTTATGGTGATGGGACCACCTGCATAGGGGGACCTGGCAACCTGCATACACAAACAGCACTTTGCACTTTTCCTCAATAAAATAGTCTTACTTCTAGATTGATGTAGCCCTCCCTAGGATGACACATTAGCTTTTTTGCCATTAAACCATAAGTACTGTTTCTCTCAGCTTTTGTGACAAAAATGTCAATTAACTTCCAACTTTCATTTCCATTTAATTTTATATTCTTGTTCTATTTGCATATTAATGTGAACATGGTGCAGAACTGTTAGATTAAAATACCTTGCTAAAGCTAATAACATGTAATGCATACTTATTGAGTGCAATAGTTATGGAAAAAATAAAACTTCTGGAAAAAATACATTTTCAAGCAGCCATCTCCTTCAGAAAAAAATATAAATTGTTCAGACACCTCTCCTATAATCCTCCCCTCAAAAACCCTGAGTGGTTGACATGTACAAAGATAAACGCTGCAAATTGGAAAATGAAGGGGAGAAACTTCTAAATGTAGATCAACACAACATATATGCATATTATTTTATTCTCTTAATATCAGATCTCTATTAATTCTAATATGAATAGCTTAAAACATACCTTTGTTTAACAAGGGTTTAGAATGTAATCCAAAAGAAAAAAAGAGCATGGGAAGACAGAACTGCATTGGTGGACTGACTTTACTTCTATCTTGTTACACAGTACATATGCTTAGATTTATTAGCTGCACATCTTAGGACACATCTGGGTATTGTGAAATGTAGATGAGCAGAATTATTGAGCCAGTACTGACATGAAATATTCACTGTCTTGCTTGGCATAAAAAGCAGCAAGCTAGCTTTAGCACAACGATCAGTGCAGTTAAACACTGATTTGTGGCTGACCACTTCATCAGTACAGTTCTTGTAAATGAAACACAGTGAAAAGGCAAGGAAGGTTCTTCTGCTGATCACATTTCCCTTTCTTCCAATTTTAGATGAGAAAAAGTTTGTTTTATATCAGTTTCACAAAACTCAGCAAAATTTAGACACTCAAGGCTGTTACACATAATTGACATGATTAAAACATTAAAAATTATTAAAACCTAAAATATTGGGGCAAATCTACTGATAGATCTAATCAAAACAGACTCATCCCAATTACTAAATTGTACAAGACTGTATGCAGTAACTAAATATGTGAAATATGTGAAATAACTACTTCTTGATCCTATTCAAAAGACATGATTCTGGACTGAACTTGCATTTGGCTGCTACAAAAAGAGAAGATATAGAAGATGATTCAAGAGATTAAATAAATACCACATATGGACAGGAAGCTTGACTCTCTCATGGTCAAGAAGACAGCTTGAATAGCAGCTTCCTAAATAATTCTGCTCTGGATTTGAACCATTTAGGTTTCAGTTGTCAAAGGTTTTAGAATATACTTTCAAGCATTCCCAGCATCACTTTGGGAGGTTTGGTAAGTGGCCAATACATTTAAATTAAAATGGTGATTCATTACAATACCTAAGACACAGAGTTACTTTGTCATAAATTATAGGTAATCTGCACTTTTACATTAGCTCAATTACCAGTAATAGAGTTTTAATGCAATACTTACATGATGTTAGAGGAGAAATCTTTGGTACTGCTGGATTTATCTCAAGGAGGAAATGAAAACTAAATTGGAAGGGATGGTGCAGAAGAAATGCTGATAGGGTGCCAGGGAATGGAAGTGAGGACAGAAAGCCATGTCAGTCACATGAATGGAGAAAGAAAATATAAAGATAAGAAAGAATGGGATTAAAACACACCATATAAAAGAAAAATATAGTGCACTGGGGACCCTTGAAAAGGAGAAACATAGTAAAATCTAGCAGGACAGAAAAGGTATTAAAAATGGAGGAAGAGAAAGAGAATGAGAAGAATGACAATGTCAGTTAAATGAAATTGTCCTGCTTCTAGATAAACTTTGAATAATAACATTAGCAATTTAATAGAAAACACAAAGAGATTATGCTGATGGTGTACTTTTTCTTGCAAAAGTCAGATTTTTCTGAAGGAGAATGGAGAAATCTGTTTCGGACAAATCCCAGTCGATTCCTTCACTGTTTTATTTCAAATGTGGATGCTTTCAGTTAAATTGTTAACCCAAATGTAGGTGATTTTCAAAATTGTTGAGTCTTTGTAAGCCAGGGTTTAATGGGATCAATTTTTTGCAAAATCATATTGTTTCTACTTTAATGAAACATTTAACAAAAGATTGAAATATTTTAATTTTGTCACTCAGGCTGGGAATATTTTCCTTTTTTTGTAAACATTGTCCCTTAGATTCATGAAGTGGTCTTTTGAAAGAAAGATGGAAATTATACCGATAGAACCTGGACGCTTACAAAGCTGGAGACCTAACTGCATATAGTTGCTTTGGACTTAAATTAACTGAAGTGAAAAACATGGAATGAATCAATTAATTATGTTGAAGAGGATAAGGATGTATAGCTGAGATTAAAGTCTGTCTCTAAAATTTCCATACTTTCTCATCTTCCCTGTTGAAACACAACAGGAAAAATATACTTGAAGAAACATCACAGGAGAGGGGAAAAAAACAAAGCCATCAAAACCAATCAACCATCAAACAAAAAAAAACCCAAACATTCCACAATCGCAAGTACAGGCCTGCTGCAGGGAAACAAACCAAAACCAAAAGAAAATGAAACAAAACCACATAAAATACAGCAATCTGGAAAATTTAGGGGCAATATTCCTTCTGTATCATACTTTACCACAAGAGAAATTTGCAATGACGTACAAAGGGCTCATTAAACAACTTTCGATTAGGTTATTCATCTGGAATATGAAAGACAGAGATTGAAATCTCTCATCTGTCTCAGACAGCCCAAGGGCATGAATCAGACATGATACTGTCTCCCTCGATAACACAGTTGATCACAGGGTTATCTGTAGTCCAGGGATCCTGTACCTGATCTGTGCTCGACCCCAGATTTCCGAGTCTAACTCAGGAAAAGTCTAACTTTTTGACCAAAAGTTCTGTCAAAGATATTATACTCCCACCATCAGTAAGTTCCACATTCACAGAAAATAGCTGTCCTGTACCAAGACCATGACAAGTGTCAGCTCTTTCCTTTAAGTAAAGCTCCTTTATTGTTCCTCTAAATAACCTATACTTCACTATCTGAACCATCCAGGCCTCTTTTCTGCTTTAGTATCTTAAATTATCCTAGAAATCTCTTTTCAGTCTCCCCTTCAAGTAACAACTGACCATATCGTTTAGAGCTTTTAGAGCTCTTTGGAGTCAAATAGCCTGTGCTTCATAAAATGCTTTTTAGAAAATCAGTTTTAGAAACAATTATAATTCCTTCTTTGCTGTTTTATTTTTATTGTTTTTTAAATATATATTGGAAGAAAGAAAAAACACTGGAAATGTTTCTTTACTAAGACCTGTCCTAATTCTAGTTCAACTGATGGTCAAACATCCAGTCTAAAAAAAATAAAGAAACCTGCAACATAATTTTTTTTTTTCACATGGTAGAAAGTAAAGCTGGAACTCCAGAAAAAATTCAGTAGGATCTTTGAGCTGTAAAATTTTGCCTATCATCTAATAGCATGCTTTCAATTCAAGTTTGCTTCATAAATCACTTATGCTACATGGACACACGCACTTTTCACATGTATGGAAGACAAATATCTTAAATAAATTCTTGTTCATTAATCTTGTTCCATTAGCAGCTCCTCGCCAAGAGGAACAGCTCCACTGTAGGCAAATCCACACTAGAAGAGAGAATAATGGCCAAAAGGGTTCTTTCAGCAGCTTTAGGAAGCTGAGAAGGTGGCACGTATGCTAAGAGTCTGTAGTTTGTGGGCAGGCTACTCAGAGTGAACCAGCACCTACAGTGGCACTGCTATAAAGGACATAAACAACCACACTCTCACAGTTGCCTTTATGGAACAGGAATGGGGCTCTGGAACTGGAGGGCCAGGCTAAGGAGGAAATAGGTAAAATTCCATCAAAGAGGTCCCCTGGGGTGACTCAGCCAGTCCCGCATGCCACATACATTAGCACTACTTGTGTTATGAATAAAGGAGAGTAATTTTTGTAGGTGATTGCCTTTTGGGGGGAACAGAGTGCTCTATATGCAGACTGCCTTCATCCCACAGGGAAATGTGCTGTTTCTCCAAGTCCTAGTTCAGAGATCTTGCTAGGAAACTTCCTAGTCAAATATGGCCCTCTGATTATTATCCATTATTGATTATACAGGTTGGAAATTATGAGTTTGAGTACAGAAGTGCAAAAGCAATTAAAAAGGACTTCAAAGCACTGGGTTGAAGGATTGGGAGCTAAGACAGTGTTTTCTTCAATACCATCAGTGGCAGGGAAAACTGCACTGAACACTGAAAGGAATAAGAAAACACAACTAATTATCTTGTTGCTCAGGAGTTGGTGCTACAAGCAGAATTTTAGATTCTCTGATCATGGGAATATTTATCTGGCACTGGGCTAGCTGGGGACAGACAAAGTTCAGCTGTTTCAAAAGGCAATAAGGATTCTTGCTTGTGAATTGGTGAGGCTCATTTACAGGGTTTTAAATTAGGTTCAAAAGGGGAAGGTTATAAAACCAAGCTCACTAGAGATAAGCCTAGGGGTGTGAATTGATTGTGGGCAATTGAAGAGGCAGGAATTATAAATTATGTAGCTTTTATAATTTCCAAAAGCCCCACCCACAATCTATGTATAAATTAGTTTAAGTTTGGGTCCTAATTCGTTCGGGAAAAATCTTCACAAGGATGCCTTTCAGATAATTTAGGAAAAATCAGACAATTGGAAAGGTGTGAGCATAAAACAGCTTTGCCCTACTTACAAATGGTAGACAGTCTCTTTCACGGCAGCATCTGGAGTCCAGCAGTGGATCAGCATCACACGCAGTCCAGTGCCCGCCAAAGTCCAAAATGACTGTAGGCACAGATTTCACGAAGCCGCGATCGCACGGGAAAGCTGGGGTGCTACACAGTGTTCCCACGAACAGTGGCAGGTTATCGCTGAGGCAGGTCCCTGCAGCAGGTCTGGCTCAAAATCCCTGCAAGGTCCATGCGAGGTCTGTCTCCAAGTCCGTGCAACATTCAACTCGGGGTCTGAGTTCAGGTCCCAGTTCAGGTCCGACTCCAACCTCTCCAGTTACCATATATATACTGGGTGATTTGTTCCTTCCCTGTTCAAGCCCACGGGGGGTGGGAGAAGGTACTTTACACCTATTTTACTCCACATTCCAAACCTCCAGTGACAGAGGTAGGGAGAGAGGAAGACCGTTTCCTGCTCCATTCATACCTCCAGTGGGGCAGTGGACTTGGGTGTTCCCTGCCACAGGGTGGCATGCCTATGTCAAGTGTGAAATCGATAGCACAGCTCAAGTGTATCTATACTAATGCATGCAGCATGAGCAACGAACAGAAGGAACTAGGAAGCCATTGTGCAGAGGGACAGCTATGACACAGAAACATGGTGGGATGATTGTTGTGACTGGAGTACTTCAACGAATATTTATAAGCTCTTCAGAAGGGACTGGCAGGGAAGAAGGGGTGATGGATTGGCACTGTTTTTGGGAAGTGTTTTGACTCTTTAGAGCCTGACAACTGTGATGGCAAGATTGAGTGTTTATGGATAAGGATTAGGAGAATGGCCAACAGATTATGCAAACAGGATGAGGAGGAATTATACAGGTGATTGGCAGAAGTCTCCAAATCGCCAGCTCTTGATCTCATGAGGTTTGCTGGAAATAGCACACAGTAGAGAAGAAACAATCTAACAGATTCCTGGATTGTGTGGAAGATAACGTTCTGACACAGCTGATAAATGAGCCTACCAGAAATGGCGCCTCACTACACCAACTATATACAAACAGGGAAGGACTAGTGAGTGATATGGTGATGGGAAGCTGTCTTGGGTTTAGTGATCATCACAGCAATCCACCACCTCCCTGGACAGCCCATTCCAATGGTAAATAACTCTCTCTATGAAGAACTTCCTCCTAATATTCAGCCTATATCTCTCCTGGCACAACTTGAGACTGTGTCCACTCATTCTGTTGCTGGTTGCCTGGGAGAAGAGACCAACACCCACTTGGATACAACCTCCCTTCAGGTAAAGAGCAATGAGGTCATGCCTGAGCCTTCTCTTCTCCATGCTAAACAAATCCAGCTCCCTCAGCCTTTCATCATAGGGCTTGTGCTCCAGGCCCCTCACCGGCTTTGTTGCTCATCTCCGGACACATTTCAGTACCTCAACATCTGAGGGGCTCAGAACTGGACACAGTACTCAAGATGTGGCCTGACCAGTGCCAAATACAGGGGAAGAATAACTTCCCTTGTCCTGCTGGCCACACTATTTCTGATACAGGCCAGGATGCCATTGGCTCTCCTGGCTACCTGGGCACACTGCTGGCTCATGTTCAGCCTACTATCTACCAACACCCTCAGGAACCTTTCTGCCTGACCGCTCTCCAGCCACTCTGTCCCCAGCCTTTAGTGCTGCTTGGGGTTATTGTGGCTAAAGTGTAAAACCTAGCACTTAGCCTTGTTACATCTTATCCCATTAGCCTCTACCCACCCACACAGCCTGATCTGCAAACTTAGAGGTGCAGGGGCAGGCTATTCCCATGTGTCTTAAAAATAACCTCTCAGTGAAGATGATTAGCCTGGATGAATTGGGAGCTCTTACAGGCATAAAGGAAAAACAAGAGAGTTTATCACAGGATGTTAGGGGTTGGAAGTGACCTCTGGAGATCTTCCCTGCCAGAGCAGGACTATAAAATTTAATGCAGGTCACAGATGAATGCATCCAGATGGGTCTTGAAAATCTCCAGAGAAGGACACTTCCCCACCTCTCCGGAGTGCCTGTTCTAGTGTTCCATTACCCTTACTGTAATAAAATTCTTCCTTATGTTGATGTGGAACTTCCTGTGTTGTAGTTTGCATCCATTGCCCCTTGCCCTATCGTGGAGTGCAAGTGAAGAAAGGCTGTCCCCTCCTTCCTGACACCCAGCCCTCATATATTTATATACATTGGTTAGATCCCACTTCAGTTCTCTCTTCTGCAGACTAAACAGCCCCAGTTCTTTCAGCCTTTCATAGAATCATAGAATCATAAAATGGTTTAGGTTAGAAGGGACCTCAAAGTCCATCCAGTTCCAACCCGCTGCCAAAGGCAGAGACACCTCCCGCTAGAACAGGTCACTCAAGGTCTCCTCATAAGGCAGTGCTCCAGACCCTTAATCATTCTTGTAGTCCTCCATTGGACTCTTTCAAGTAGATCCCTATCATTCATGAACTTGGGAGCCCAGAGCTGAATGCAGTATTCTAGGTGGGACCTCACTAGGCCAGAATACAAGGAGAGGAGAGCACCTCTCAGTATGCTGGACACACTTTTCTTTATGCACCACAGGATCCCATTGGTTTTCTTGGCCACAAGGGCACATTGCTGCCCCATGGATAACTTCTTGTCCACTAGACTCCTGGTCCTTCTCCATGGGACTTCTCTCTAGCAGATCACCTCCTAACCTGTGCTGGTACAGTTTATTACTACCTCCCAGATTCAGGGCTCTGCACTTTTCCTTGTTGGATCTCATTTAGTTCCTCTCTGTCCAGATCTCCAGTCTGCCCAAGTCTTGCTGGATAGCTGCACAGCCTTCAGCTGTATCAGCCAAGCCTCCCAGTTTGGCGTCATCAGCAATCTCTGTCCTCTCAGTTTGCTGATGACTCCCAGTTTGGCGTCATCAGCAAACTCTGTCCCCTCATCAATGTCATTGATAAAGATGTTGAACAGGGCTGGACCCAGCACTGATCCCTGGGGGGCTCCACTAGCTACAGCTCTCCAGCTGAACTTGTCACCACTGATCACCACTCTTTGCGCTCTATTATGTAACCCTAATTCATCTCACTGTCTGCTCTTTTATCTCACACTTCTGAGCTTGCTCAGAAGGATGTTATGGGAGATGGTGTCAAAAGCCTTGCTAAGGTCAAGGTAGACTTTATCCACTGGTCTGCCTGTATCTAACCATTCAGGTACAACATCAGGCATGATTTCCTCTTGGTGAATCCATGTTGACTACTCCTGATAACCTCCTCTTCTGTGAACCTAGAGATGACCTCCAAAATGAGCTACTTCATCATTTTTCCAAGGATGGAGGTGAGGCTGACAGGTCTATAGTTTCCTGGAACCTCTTTCTTGCCCTTTTTGAAGACTGGAGTGACATTGGCTTTCTTCCAGTCCTCAGGCACCGCTCCTGTTTGCCACAATTTTGCAAAAATGACAGAGAATGGTAGGATGACAACATCAGTCACTTCCCTCAACACTCTTCGGTGTGCCTCATCAGGGTACATGGACTTGTGCATATTCAATTTGTATAACTGATCCCTAACCCAATCTTCATTGACTAGTGGAGAGTTTTCCTTCCTCCAGACTTCCTCTCCCTCATCCAGCGTCTGGAGTTCACAGGGGCTACTCTTAGGAGTAAAGACTGAAGCAAAGCAACTCTGCCTTTTCTGCACCCTCGTTTATCAGGGCAACTGTCTCATTCATCAGTAGGCCCACTCTTTCTCTATTCTTCCTTTTACTACTGATATATTTGAAGAAGCCCTACTTACTCTCTTTTACTCCCTTTGCCTGTTTTAGTTCTAAGAGGGCTTTGGCCTTCCTACATGCCCTGACAGCTTGTCTAGAGTTCTCCAAAGTGACAAGTCCCTTCTTCCATGAACTGTAAATTTCTTCCTTCCATAAGATTTCCTTCAAAAACTCCTTGCTCATTCATGCAGGTCTTCTTAGCACATCTACACACCTTTGGAAAGAGGGGCAGACACTTCAAGAAGAGTACAGGTCAGGCAGACAGAACATCAGAAAGGCAAAACCCTAGGTAGAACTCAACCTGGCCACTGCCATGAGGGTTAACATAAAAAGGTTTTTACTAATATATTAGCAACAAAAAACAAACAAACAAGCAAACAATCTCACAAACAAACAAAAGCTAAGCAAAATGTCCACCCTTTATTGGGAAAATATTGTTATCAATGATGAGGAAAAGACATTAATGTCTTCTTTGCCTCAGTCTTTAATAGTCATTCCCATTATGCTCAGGGTATTCAACCTCCTGATAGTGATGGAGAGCAGCAGCAACTCCCCATCATCTAGGAGGAAACAGTTAATGATCTGTTATGCCACCTAGACAGTGCTGAGTGAGCTGGCAGAGGAGTTTGCCTGGTTGTTCTCCATCATTCATCATCAGTTCTGGTAAACAGGGTGTGATGGTTTGGCTCTGGCTGAGGACCAAATGCCCACCAAAGCCATTCTATTACTCCCCTTCTTAGACAGGTAAGAGGGGACAATATAACAAAATGCTGGTAATAAGGGAGAAACAATTTAATAATGCCAAGCACAAGCAAAAGGCTGTGCGAATAAGCAAAAGGCTGTGCGAGTAAGCAAAAGCAAAGAGAGATGTTATTCTTTACTTCCCATCAGCACACAGTGGCTGGTCACTCCCAGGAAGCAGGGGTCTAACATGCATAGCAGTTTCTTTGGAGGACAGACACCATTGATCAATATTCCCACACTTCCTTTTTCATCTAGTTCTTATATCTGAGATGATGTTATATGACATGGAATACTTCTTTGGCCAATTTGAGTCACTGGGCCCAGCTGTGGCCTTGCCCAAGATTTTTCCCACCCCTCAGTATACTCTTGGGGCAGGAAAATGTTGGGAAAGCTTGTTAAGCAGTATCCAAAACATTGGTGTGTTACCAACACACAGATGCATCACTGCAAAACACAGCACTAGAAAGATGCTCTCAGGAGAATTAGCTCCAGTTCAGCCAAACCCAACACACTGGGGAGGTGCCAGATGATTGGAGATTTGCCAACGTGCCAAAAAGGAGGATCTGGGGAACTACAGGCCTATCAGCCTGACCTTGGTACTGCAGAAAATTATAGAGTGGTTCATCTTTGGTGCACTCACATGGCAAGTGCAGGATAATGGTGATGGTGGGATCAGACCCAGCAAGCATGGATTCAAGAAAGGTGAGACTTACTTGACCAACCTGAGTTCCTTCTATGACCAGATGACCCTCCTAGTGGATGAAGGAAAGGCTGTGGACATCATCTACCTGTACTTTAGTAAAGCCTTTGACACAACCTTCCACAGCACTCTTCTTGAGAAACTTGTACTCCATGACATAGACAGGTGGACTCTGACGAATTAAAAATTGGCTGAATAGCCAGGCCCAAGGAGTTGTGATAAAGAGTTAAATCCTTCTGGTGACTGGTCAGAAGTGGTGTCCCTCAGGGCTTGGTATTGGAGCCAGTTCTGTTTAATATCTTTATTAATTATTTGGATGTGGAGATCAAAGGCACCCTCTACAAGTTTGCAGACAACACTAAATTCAGCAAGGGAGTTGATGTACTTGAGAATAGAAGGGTACTGCAGAGAGATCTGGACAAGTTACATCAATGGGCTGAGATCAACGGAATGAGATTTAACCAGATCAGGTGCCAGATACTGCATTTTCATTACAACAACCCCAAGCAATGCTACAGACCTGGGGAAGAGTGTCTGGAAAGAAGCCTGGTGGAAGAGGGTCTGGGGATGGTGATGGACAGCTGGCCAAACATGAGCCAGCAGTGTGCCCAGGTGGCCAAGACTACCAACAGTATCCTGCCATGGTATTAAAAACAGAGTGTCCAGCAGGAGTAGGGAAGTCATTGTGCCCCTGTATTTGGTCCTGGTGAAGCCATAGCTTGAGTACTGTGTTCAGTTTTGGGCACGACAGTATAGGAAAAGCATTCAGGTTCCTGGAACATGTCCAGAGAAGAGCAATAAGGCTGATGAGGGTGTTGCAGTTAGGGACAGGCGTTCTGAAGATCTCGCGTTGTAA
>VWZI01016407.1:6399-16615 GCA_013396835.1 Psilopogon haemacephalus
TTCTATTCTATTCTATTCTATTCTATTCTATTCTATTCTATTCTATTCTATTCTATTCTATTCTATTCTAGACCATTCCCACTGGCAGCTCCCCCAAGGATCACCCTGACACAAGAGCAGGCAGGAGGTGTGGCACAGCCACTTGCCAGAATGTGTCTGGGCAGTGCTGGATGCCCTCCTGCTATGAGCTCTGCCCTGCTAAGCAGCAAGAGAATCTCACCCAGTCTAGCACAGATGGAAAGGGTCACAGGCAAGTGATGGGAACTGCCAAGTGGCTACTCCAGAGTCACCAAGGGAAGAGGTACTCCAAGCTATCACAATTTATCCATTCTGGGAACCAGATCTACTCCCAGTCGCTGCTCTGCATATCCTAATCAAACATCTGCAATAGTAGCAGCTCCCATTTAAAGTCTCCAGTAAAGCCATGGCTGCTTCAGGCATTTTTCTTCTGTTGATATCCCCTTTGCCTTCTTCCTTTCTTTCTGCCACTCCAGCGAGAGTATATCAGACAGAGACCAAGAGGCTCTCACCTTTTGCTTCAGCTTCTTCCAGTGTCTTGTGATTTCAGTGACTCCACTCTCAGCTCCAATCTCAGGTTTTACATCTTCACCTCACATCTTCCACTTCCTTTACCCCACTCACGCTCCTGATCTTTCCTGGCTTTTATGCTTGGGTCTTGCTTTATGCACAACAACGCTCTCAACAGTTACTTACAAAAATCACTTAGAAAAATACTCTCACCAGTTACAGACCCTGCTTTCAGTTGTGAAATCATCTCATCCCCAGCAGGGAACAATGTGGATGTGGCTTAGAAAAGAAGCCACTCTCAACACTTTCTCAACTGCTTAGACCACAACCACAGCCCAGATCTCAGAGCAAAATACATCAGCTGTGAAAGGCAGCTGAGAAGCAAAGAGAGCAAAGATGGCAGACAGTGAGGGTGAGTTACTAATTGCATCACTTGAGGCTCCCCAGGAGTGGTTTAGGGGAGCAAACAACCCTCACCATGCCTCCACTGTGGCCTTGGGGACACAAGAAGCATGCCACCTGCATCACCTGCAGCTGCAGTCCTGCAACACTGGAAAGCTGCAGGACAGCCACAAAGAAGGCAGAATGAAGCAAGCACAGCCAGGGACTGAAACAGACTTTGGGTTGGGTTGGGTTTGGTTTTTTTTTTTCAGCTGGAACATTACCTGAACTCCTTACACTGGAGCTGTTCAGTTTGGAATCTTTGATGACCAAGTGCTTAATCCAAAGGGTTGGTGCTGTGATTTCTGAAAGAGAAAACAAACAACTGCAGTAAGGAGTGAGTACAGGTGCCTGGCACGCAGGAGGACACTCTCTGACTCTACAGCAGAGCTGCTGAAGGACTTTTTAGGATGTCAGGCAGTGACAGGAGCAGGGGGAGTGGAGCAAAACTAGGAGTGGGTAGATTTAGGTCAAGTGTTACAAAGAAGTTCTTCAGCATGAGGGTGGTGAGACACTGGCACAGGTTGCCCAGGGAGGTTGTGGAAGCCTCATTCCTGGACATTTTTAAGGCCAGGCTAGATGTGGCTCTGAGCAATCTGTTCTAGTGGGAGGTGTCCCTGCCCATGGCAGGGGGTTGGGACTGGATGATCCTTGAGGTCCCTTCCAACACTGACTGATTCTAGGATCCTATGACAGCTACAACCATGCCTTAAATGCTCCATCAACTTCATAAAGATTGGCCAAGGAGCTCCCTATGAGCCACTGCTTGTGAATCTTTCCACAAGGTGTTCTCATTATCTTCTCATTCCAGAGACAGCCTTCTCTGCTGCCAAGGCATTTGGGGCTTGGGTTGCTTTTCATAGACTCACAGAATGGTTTAGATTGGAAGGGAGCTCAAAGCTCAGCCAGTTCCAACCCCCCTATGCCATAGGCAGGGACACCTCCCACTACAACAGGTCACCCAGGGCCTCATCCAGCCTGGCCTTCAACACCTCCAGGGAGGTTGTGGAGCACAGAAGCACAAAATGTGATAGAAGGAGATCCCATTCTGTGCTTTTGTGCTCCACAACCTGTGCCAGTGTCTCACCACCCTCACTGCAAACAACTTCCTCCTCACATCCACTTTCAATCTCCCCTCTCACACTTCAAACCCATTCCTCCTCCTCCTCCTGGCATCACCAGATGTTGTCAATAGTCCCTCCCCAGCCCTCCTGCAGCCCTCTGCAGATCCTGCAAGGCCACTCCAAGGTCTCCTGGCAGCCTTCTCTTCTGCAGGCTGCAGAGCCCCAACTCTCTGTGCCTGTGCTCAGAGCAGAGCTGCTGCAGCCCTCTCAGCTGCATCTTGGTGGCCTCCTCTGCACTGGCTCCACCACTTGCATGTGCTGCTTGTGCTGGGGGCTGCAGAGCTGCAGACAGTGCTGCAGGTGGGGTGTGAGGAGAGCAGAGCCAAGGGGCACAATCCCCTCCCTTGCCCTGCTGCCCACAGCTGCTCTTGCTGCAGCCCAGCACACAGTTGCTGTCTGGGCAGGAAAGTTCTGTCCACTGCACCATTGCCCAAGATGTTTGCCCAGTTTAACTGGAATGGCCCAAACACTGAGTCACTCCTAGAGGAACTTCTGGACAGGAGGCATCATCTGGATCAGCTCACTCCTACATTTCACCAGTGCAGTCCTTCCCTTGAGTATCTATGGGCACACTGTCAGGGGGAGCTTAAAGGCCACAAGTTGGTGATTAGAAACAGCAATTTAATGCAACCTCAACTTGCTGCAAGGAGGAACTCTCTTTTGATATAAAGAAGAGGCACCCAGCATGGCTTCAGCTGCCTTTGCTGATCTGGAAATGCTCTTTGCTCTGAGAGCTTTGCTTTGTTCCCTAATCTCATGAGAAAATTCTCCAAATTGCACAATCACTGAGTGGAAGTGACAAGGTTACAGCATCCTGCCATCAAGTAAGCTTATTTCAACTACAAAAAAAAACCTCCCCACCCCACCACCTGCTTTTACAAGCAGGCAGGAGGTATCAACAGGAACACCTCCCCTCAGTGGCCTCTGCTTCTGACTTTGATCCAGCCTGAAAGAAGTGCTAAGTACTGCAGTTCAGTATGAAAATGCAAAGGCTCCACCTCACTGCCTTCTGGGCTGCAGCTTCAGGTGGGTCACAAAGAATCACAGAATCAGTCAGGGTTGGAAGGGAGCACAAGGATCAGCCAGTCCCAACCCCCCTGCCATGCCCAGGGACACCCTACCCTAGAGCAGGCTGCCCACAGCCTCTGCCAGCCTGGCCAAAAACACCTCCAGGGAGCTGGCCCCAAACACCTCCCTGCAGGGGCAACTCATTCCAGCCTCTCACCACTCAACAACTTCTTCCTAGCATCCAGGCTGAATCTCCCCATTTCTAGCTTGGTTCCATTCCCCCAGTCCCATCACTCCCTGACACCCTCAAAAGTCCCTCCCCAGCTCTTTTGTAGCCCCCTTCAGATGCTGGAAGGCCACCAGAAGGTCCCCTGGGAGCCTCCTCTTCTCCAGCCTGCACAGCCCCAACTCTTTCAGGCTGTGCTCACAGCAGAGCTGCTGCAGCCCTCTCAGCATCCTCGGGGCCCTTCTCTGCACACCTCCAGCATCTCCACATCCCTCTTGTCCCAGGGGCTCCAGCACTGGATGCACTACTCCAGGTGGGCTCTCAGCAGAGCACAGCACACTACAGTGCTGCAGGTGGGGTGTGAGGAGAGCAGAGCCAAGGGGCACAATCCCCTCCCTTGCCCTGCTGCCCACAGCTGCTCTTGCTGCAGCTCTTTGTGCTGTGACAGGCTTGGACCCTCTCTCATGGCAGACATTTTAGCCTTGTTTCCAAGGCCTGCAGTGGACTCAGCTCTGCTATTCCCTCTCCAAAAGAGTGTCATTATTGCAGGATTATCTCATTAGAGAAGGAAGCTGCCTTGGTGGCCACCAATTAAGTGGGTGCAGGACACTGACTTCATTTGCTTAAACAGTATTTGCGTCAAGGAAAAGCAATTGCTAAACACAGCAAGCTCCCAGCACTCTGCTTCCAAGTCAACATTCCCAAGCTGTGGTTTAGCTCTGCCCTCCCTCCCCTGAAGCTGTTACACACTGCAGAGGTTGTGAAACTCCAGCGCTGCTATGGGGAGAGTGGAGAGAGCAAGAGGATAAGCAGAGCCTACAGGAAGCTGCCATTCCTGACTTGATGCATGACACCCTTCCCTCCAAGGTTACCCCAGGAATCTGGTCAGCTGGTGTTATTGTTGGATTCCAGGGAAGAGGGGAGGATGTAAAGGGATTAGGGAAAATGCCTGAGGTCCCAAGGGTGCTGTGAAGTTTGGATAACTTATGAGATTCACTGGCTTTGCTGCTTTGCAGGATAAAGCAAACCTCTGAGCCATCAATCCTCGGGAACGGGCAGAGGGAAGGAGGAATCATAGAATCACAGAATCAGTCAGGGTTGGAAGGCACCACAGGGATCAGCCAGTCTCAACCCCCCTGCCATGCCCAGGGACACCCTACCCTAGAGCAGGCTGCCCACAGCCTCTGCCAGCCTGGCCCCAAACACCTCCAGGGATCTGGCCCCAAACACCTCCCTGCAGGGGCAACCCATTCCAGCCTCTCACCACTCTCATGCTCAACAACTTCCTCCTCACCTCCAGCCTCAATCTCCCCACCTCCAGCTTTGCTCCATTCCCTCCCAGTCCTGGCACTCCCTGACAACCTCTAAAGTCCCTCCCCAGCTTTTTTGCAGCCCCCTTCAGATGCAGGAAGGCCACCAGAAGGTCCCCTGGGAGCCTCCTCTTCTGCAGCCTGCACAGCCCCAACTCTTTCAGGCTGTGCTCACAGCAGAGCTGCTGCAGCCCTCTGAGCATCCTCGGGGCCCTTCTCTGCACACCTCCAGCATCTCCACATCCCTCTCGTGATAGGAGTTGGGTTGTTTTATTTCAGTGCTGTGTTCAGGAATGCTCTTACCTTCTCCATCGAAGATGGGCTGGGTCTCCATGGTGGGCGTGGGCTTGGAACCATCATCTGAGTTGAGGGTTAAAAAGAACCGAAAAGACACTACCATTATTGAGGTAAATACTATCTACTCTCCAGCACTGTTGAATGATTGGGATTTGCACCAGGCCCGGCCAAGTCCAGAAGAGAGAGCAGACAGACAGAGCAGAAACAGCCAACTCGCAGCTACAGCATCCTGCACAGCCAACACCATCCTCAAGCCTCCCTCTCCCTTCCCTCTCCCTCCCCACACCACTGCTCTGCATCCCACCGCAGCCTCCCCTCCTTCCGCCCAGCAGGCAATTGCCTTGCTGCTCTCAGCTGGCCACACACAGCCCATTCCATGAGGCAGCAGAGCTCTGCAGCCTGCTGCCCCCACCCCTGCCTTGCTCCTCATTTTGTCTTCCAAACCAACATTCTTCTTCTGAAACTTACCTGTGTGCAACCTGGCACCAAGGCTCGCTGCAGAGCTGCTAGAAAAGGATGCTCAAGAGCACAGCTCTCTCTCTTTGCTTTTCTGCATCGAGCTGCATCTCCAATTGCAAGGCTGTGGCAACGTCTTCTAATTTTGTTTTGGCCATTTTATTTCCCCTCCTTTCTTTTTTTTTCTTTTTGTTTTTAATATAGTGACTATTAGAACTGGCAGTTTGTAACAGCAGGGTTACAGGGCAGGGGTGACACAAGGCAGCAGCAACCTGAAATGCAAAGTTGCTCAGCAGAAGTCATTGGCAGAGAGTAGCCCAGAGCTGTGCCNGGCAGGGAGGAGCCCAGAGCTGTGCCACTGCCTCCACAGCCCTCACAGGCTGAGGGTAGCCACCTGGTACCAACACTCACTGCAGAGCTGCTAGAAAAGGATGCTCAAGAGCACAGCTCTTTCTCTTTGCTTTTCTCTTACAATGTCTGCATCGAGCTCCAATTGCAAGGCTGTGGCAATATCTTCCAATTTTGTTTTGGCCATTTTATTCCCCATCTTTTTTTTTTTTTTTTTAATACAGTGACTATTAAAGCTGGCAGTTTGTAACAGCAGGGTTACAGGGCAGGGGAGACACAAGGCAGCAGCAACCTGAAATGCAAAGTTGCCCAGCAGAAGTCATAGAATCATAGAATGGTTTAGGTTGGAAGAGACCTCAAAGCTCATCCAGTTCCAACCCCCCTGTGCCATAGGCAGGGACACCTCCCACTAGATCAGGACGCTCAAGACCTCATCCAGCCAAGTCAGTGGCAGGGAGGAGCCCAGAGCTGTGCCACTGCCTCCACAGCCCTCACAGGCTGAGGGTAGCCACCTGGTACCAACACTCACTGCAGAGCTGCTAGAAAAGGATGCTCAAGAGCACAGCTCTTTCTCTTTGCTTTTCTCTTACAATGTCTGCATCGAGCTGCATCTCCAATTGCAAGGCTGTGGCAACGTCTTCTATTTTTGTTTTGGCCATTTTATTCCCCATCCTTTTTTTTTTTTTTTTTAATACAGTGACTATTAGAACTGGCAGTTTGTAACAGCAGGGTTTATTTTGCTGCATGTGTTATGGGGCAGGGGTGACACAAGGCAGCCACAAAGGCAGCCACAAAGGCAGCAGCAACCTGAAATGCAAAGTTGCCCAGCAGAAGTCAGTGGCAGGGAGGAGCCCAGAGGTGTGCCACTGCCTCCACAGCTCTCACTGGCAGAGGGTAGCCACCACCAGCAGGAAAGGCAGCTGGGGCAGCCTGTGCTAGAGGTAGCAATACCTGCCTCTTGCAAGCAGTTCCTGTGACAAGAAGCCATTGGATGGGGAAGGGAAGGGCTGAGCTACAAACCAGAGGCTACTTTTGCATCCGTAACTGTGCCTTGTAGTTGTACAAAGTGAGAAAAAGCCTGAGCACCTCTTCCACAGATCACTGATTTTATGCATGTCCACAGGAAGAATTTTAATGCACAGCAAGCAGAGTGGTGCTGGATAACCCCACTGCAACCTCAGCCAGGCACTGCAGTCAAGCAGGCTGACAGCAACGAGCCACAGAAACCCTGCTCTCATTTTCCCTCTTCATCACTGCATTTCTTTCTATGCTTAACTGCAAGCACAGCAAAAAAAAAAAAAAAATTTTTGGAAGGAAAAAACCTCCAGAACTTAGTATGCCTCAGTCAGCTCTTGCTCTGAGCTCTCCTGTTGCTGGTTATTACCAGTAATATGGGTGAGGAGCATTTTCCTTTCAAAGCCCGAGCTTTGAGGATGCTGAGGGGTCTGCAGCACTGCCTGGGGAGGAGAGGCTGAGGGACCTGGGGCTGCTTAGGCTGCAGAAGAGAAGACTCAGAGGGGATTGGATCAATGTTTGTAACTATCTGAGGGCTGGGGGTGAGGAGGGGGGGGACAGGCTCTGCTCACTGCTCCCTGCCATAGGCCAAGGAGCAATGGATGGAAGCTGCAGCACAGGAGGTTGCAGCTCAACACAAGATGTGTGCCCTGAGCTAGATTGTCTGCTCCTGCTGTGGCAGGGGGGTGGGCTTGTGTCCCTTCCAACCCCTGACATCCTGTGAGCCCAGAGGGGAGCCAAGGAGATGACCTCCTATGAGACAGGCTGAAAGAACTGGAGCTGTTCAGGCTGGAGAGGAGAAGGCTCTGGGGAGACCTTAGAGCTACATTTCTTCATCTGAAGGAGACCTACAGGAAGGCTGGGGAATGACTATTGAGAAGGGCTTGCACTGACAGGAGGAGGGCAGTGGTTTGAAATGGGAACAGGGCAGATTTAGTTTGGACTTGAGGAAGTTCTTCACAATGAGAGTGGTAAAATACTGGAAGAGGTTGCCCAGGGATGTGGGTAAGTCCCTGTCCATGGAGACACTCAAGATGAGACTCGATGTGGCCCTGGGCAGCCTGACCTGGCTGTAGGTGTCCCTGCTCATTGCAGAGGGGGGTGGAGAAGATGACCTTTGGGGGTACCTTCCAAGGTGATGCAATTGGTGAATGTGTGAGACAAATTCAAGCTCATAGCTCTGCCCTGGGAGAGGACAACCTTCAGCTACTGTCAAGTGCTTCCTTCACTTACCATCACCCACCTGGCTTTAGGTGAGCCACCAGAGAGCACAGCTGAAGCTAAACAGGGCACTTGGAGCACTGAGGGACAGGACAATGAACAAATTCTTAGCACATCCTGTCTGATGCAGCAAAGCCCACGTGTGGTGAGCTGCCAAACCCACAGAACAGAGAGGAGCTCTTCTGTGCCTGAACACTCCTGAGGGACTTCAGTCACACACAGCCCCTTGGACTCTGCTCTGGGGAGGCCACACCTCGAGCACTGTGTTCAGTTTGGGGCACCTCAAAACAAAGAGGGATGTGGAGGTGCTGGAGTGGGTCCAGAGGAGGGTAAGGAAGCTGGGGAAGGGCTTGGAGAATAAATCTGCTGAGGAGTGACTGAGGGAGTGGGGATGGTTAGTGGGAGGAAGAGGAGGCTGAGGGGAGACCTCATTCCTGTCTGCAGCTACCTGAAAGGAGGTTGTGGAGAGGCTGCTGCTGGGCTCTGCTCACAGGTAAATAGTGACAGAACAAGAGGGAATGGCCTCAAGCTGAGGAGGTTTAAACTGGGCACTAGGAAAAAAAAAATCCCCAGCAAGAATGGTCAGGGACTGGAATGAGCTGCCCAGGGAGGCAGTGGAGTCCCCAACCCTGGAGGTGTTTAAAAGTCATTTGGATGTGGTGCTTGGGGATATGGCTTAGAGGTGAACCCTGTGGAGTAGCAGTATCAGCTGGACCTGGTGATCCTGGGGGGCTTTGTCCAACCTGTATTTTTCTGTGTTACCCCTCTCTGTGGCTTTAGTACCTCAGGTGTAGCAATGACCTGCCAGGCCAACTCCGTCCCCCTCTGTCTGCCCAGTTCCTAACTCCTGAAAAACACAAGTTTACAACTTTGATATTTCCATGTATTACCCCCAGGCTTGGGGCTGCTGTCTCAAGCATTAAAAGACAGCAACGAAACTCCCTACCGGGATGGCAGGGGTGGACCAAGTTGTTGCCTTCATCAGAATCCTTCCCTTGCACCAAGTAAGAGCTCCAACGAGCCACACTTGATGTAATGGTCTGTGCAGGTTTCATGCAGGGCCACATGGCCAACACAAATGCAGAAAGTCAGTGCTCAGGACACAAAAACGTGACATTCACACTTTAGTATCTCAGGGGTAGCAAAGACCTGCCAGGCCAACTCCATCTCCTTCTGTCTGCCCAGTTCCTAAACCTTGAAAAACACAAGTTTACAGCTTTGACATTTCCACGTGTTACCCCCGGGCTTGGGGCTGTTGCCTCAAGCATTAAAAGGGCAGCAACAAATCCCTGAGTTTGCACAGGACCCCACACAGCACTCCCTGCCGGGATGGCAGGGAGTGGACCAAGTCGTTGCCTTCAGCAGAATCCTTCCCCTGCATCAAGTGAGAGCTCCAGCGAGTCACGAGGGATTTAATGGTCTGTGCAGGTTTCATGCAGGGCCACAGGGCCAACACAAATGCAGAAAGTCAGTGCTCAGGACACAAAAATGTGACATTCTTACAGCCCAGCCAAATCCAGAGAAATTCCTGCCAAGCAGCTGAAACAGATGAAGTCTTGCCAAGTGCAGGGCGGCTTCCCTGCCAGCTTTTCACACCCCCTTCCACACAATCACAGCCTCCTTCCGAGGCTGGAAAAGACCTCTTGGATCGTAGAGTCCAAACGCTTCCATGCAAGGACAGCACCCAGCTCGGGAAACCAAAAGCTCCCACTCCTGACTGCCTCCACCTTCGGAAGCCCCAGCAGCGAGCTCCCTACGGATGCAACGACCCAGGAAGGGCTGGGCACAGGCACAGCCCCGAGTTTCCATCTAGAAGGCTGAGGACGTGCCCGAGTGCTGCAGATCAAAGCGCTGCAGCAGAGGAGGATTTGCACCGCCGGAGCCTTTCCCCCTACCGCATCAGCTCCTCCATGTGTGCACAGGCACAGGCACAGAGGCAGAGGCAGAGGCAAAGGCAAAGGCACAGGCACAGAGGCAAAGGCACAGGCAAAGGCAAAGGCACAGGCAAAGGCACAGGCACAGGCAAAGGCAAAGGCAAAGGCACAGGCAAAGGCACAGGCAAAGGCAAAGGCAAAGGCAAAGGCACAGGCAAAGGCAAAGGCACAGGCACAGGCACAGGCACAGGCACGGGCACAGGCACGGGCAAAGGCACGGGCAAAGGCACGGGCACGGGCAAAGGCACAGGCAAAGGCACAGGCACGGGCAAAGGCACAGAGGCAAAGGCACAGGCACAGGCACAGAGG
>VWZI01016407.1:34528-54458 GCA_013396835.1 Psilopogon haemacephalus
CCGAAAGGGGGAAAAAAAAAAAAAAAAAAAAAGAAGAGATGCATTTATTGAGATGCTGCATGACCACACAGTGCACACAGAGTCACATCAGCACAGCCAATATCTCAAGTGTCTTTACTTGCCAGAATCTCTACTGTTTTCCTAAAGGGGAGGAAAAAGAAAGGATAAAAAAAGAGATACATTTAGAGATGCTGCATGATCACACAGAGCACACAGAGTCACATCAATACAGTCACTATCTCAAGTGTCTTTAATTGCCAGAATCTCAACTGTTTTCCTAAAAGGGGGGGAAAAAAGAAAGGGAAAAAAAAAAAAAAAAAAGAGAGAGAAATTTTTTGAGATGCCATATGGATACAGGTCAATATCTCAAATGTCTTTACTTGCCAAAATCTCAACTGTTTTCCTAAAGGGAGAGGAAAAAAGGGGGGGAATAAGAGATACATGTATTGAGATGCCACATGGACACAGGTCAATATCTCAAGTGTCTTTACTTGCCAATATCTCAGCTGTTTTCCTTAAAGGGGTGGGAAAAAAAAAGGGAAAAAAGGAGATACATTTATTGAGATGCCACATGGACACAGGTCAATATCTCAAGTGTCTTTACTTGCCAATATCTCAGCTGTTTTCCTTAAAGGGGTGGGAAAAAAAAAGGGAAAAAAGGAGATACATTTATTGAGATGCCACATGGACACAGGTCAATATCTCAAGTGTCTTTACTTGCCAATATCTCAGCTGTTTTCCTTAAGGGTGGAAAAAAAAGAAAAGAAAAGCAAGAGATATATTTATTGAGATGCTTCATGATCTCAGAGCACACAGTGTCAGATGGACACAGTCACTATCTCAAGTGTCTTTACTTGCCAATATCTCAACTGTTTTCCTTAAAGGGGTGGGAAAAAGAGGGGAAAAAAAGAGATACATTTATTGAGATGCTGCATGATCACACAGAGTCACATCAATACAGTCAATATCTCAAGTGTCTTTACTTGCCAAAATCTCAACTGTTTTCCTTAAAGGGGTGGAAAAAAGAGGGGGAAAAAGGAGATAGATTTATTGAGACGCTGCATGATCACACAGAGCACATAGTATCACATGGACATAGGTCAGTATCTCAAGTGTCTTTACTTGCCAATATCTCAACTTGTTTTCCTTGCCAGTGGCTTGGTTCAGGATTCAGAGAGCATTTGGCTTCAACCAACTGGGACAATGTGAGGAAGTTTTATCCATTAAGATGTTAAATCAGAAAGAAGGCAAAACAAGAAACTCTTTAGTAGCTGGCTCCAGCGATTGGAGAGAACTCAGCAGTGTGCTAGTAAGGAGACCAGAACAAATCCCAGAGCAGGAAGGAGAGCTCAATAGGAGTCACTTCTTTCATTTGCAAGTGACAGGAAGAACAAATCCAAGACAGGTGGGGAGGAGAGTCGTGCAGGGAATGCAAAGGCAGTGCTCTAGAGCAACGGAATTACATGGGACAACAGCATCCACCCAGTCCCTCAACATCCCAGCTCTTGGAAAAGGGAAGCTGAATTGCAGCATCTACTTGAAGACTCCTTTGTTCCTGTAGCTTCCACCTGCATGCCACAGATACGATTTTATACTTCTTTCTGCAGTGCTCTCACCACACAGTTTGAGCTGCTGAAAAAAGCTTTCTGAACAAATCCACCTTCAAACTCTGTAAAAAAAAAATCTATGAGAAGATTTTTGCTTTTTTTTAAATAGCTTTTTTTTTTTTCTTCCCCCCTCACCCCAGGAAGCTGATTCTTCCATAAAGCATCACTAAACAGTTCCAGTGATGACTGACAGACACTTCAGGATGCACAGACCAAAAGTCAGCTCCAAAGGAGGCAGCTCTGACAGGTCCAAGAGTCTGCTTAAGACAAACTCTGACCATAAACTCTGCTGCCCAGAGACTCTCACCTGAAGATCAGCTAATCTCAAATCCACTGCTGTACCAAGAGTGGAAGGAACAGGGGAAGCACCAAGGAAGCAGGCACTCAGCCTTACTCATCAGCACAGGCCTGGCACCTGCTTGCCCTACAACACTCCATGACTTGAATTTCCTGGCTACAGAATCTCATAAACAGCTCAGGACTGAAGTGAATAAAGCAGCAAAGTGCTAAAGCCTGCCCTAGCACAATCACATACTGGGAGCAGTGGAAGCAAGCAGGGATCTAAGGTTTGAGCCAAACTACTCTAGCCTTGCACCTCACACTTAAGGGGAGCATTCATCCTACTCTCTTCTCACATGCCTGTGAAACACCAACCCCCACCTCAAGCTACACTGACTCAGGGGTTCCCAGGCAGCTCTCAAGCCCCTGTGCTTTGCTTATCTCCACAGAACAGCCTACAGCCAAGAGGACACTCACTAAGGTGAGAAGGGCTAAGAAAAGCAAAGCTTTGGCTGCTGTCATGCTCCCATCTAAAGGGTTCAAAGGGAAGAGAGGAGAAATATCTTACACACCCATGGGGTGCAGCCTGCAGGGCATGAAGGCAGAGGTAGTGTCACTGAGCGCTTTAGAAACACTCCTCTGTGTTTGCTGTCTTCACTTCACTCTTCTTGGGAGAAGGAGTGAGGGTGGCAGCAAAATCCTGGTGTTGCCCCTGGAGTCTCCCAGGCAGCACAAAACAGCTCCCACCCCTCCCTCTACCTACTGTGCTGCTGCTAGAGCAGCTCTTTGCCACAGCTCACCAAGCAGACTGTGCACTGGTGCTCAGAGCCACAGGCAAACCTGGAGCCCAGCCCCATTCCATCCGATTCCTGAGCTGCCATGTGCAATGGAAGGGGGAAAAAAATTAAACAAAAAAACAACCCCAACCCCAACAAACCACCCCAAAGCCAAGAAACAACCCCAAACAAAACAATAAACCACCCCACAGCAGAGCACCACCACAGCAGCATCACTCTGCTTTAAGTGCAGAAAATCATGGATTTGGGTGCAGCAAAGCACATGTGTGCTGGTTAGAGGCTAACTGGAGTGTGTCAATGAGAGAAATGAGACCACAGCTTGTGAAAAGAAAACAATGATGAAGCCTGTGCCACTCACTGGCCTGCTGAGGGGGATGAAAAGCCAAAATGGCAACAGTTTGTGCCACTCTGGTATGTGACTCCGCATCTGTTCATTCCTCTTCACTCTGCTCCCTCCCTCTCTGCACCCAGCTCTGCTCCGCTCCCTCTCTGCACGCAGCTCTGCTCCGCTCCCTCTCTGCACCCAGCTCTGCTCCGCTCCCTCTCTGCACCCAGCTCTGCTCCGCTCCCTCTGCACCCAGCTCTGCTCCGCTCCCTCTCTGCACCCAGCTCTGCTCCGCTCCCTGTGCACCCAGCTCTGCTCCGCTCCCTCTCTGCACCCAGCTCTGCTCCGCTCCCTCTCTGCACCCAGCTCTGCTCCGCTCCCTCTCTGCACCCACCTCTGCTCCGCTCCCTCTCTGCACCCAGCTCTGCTCCAGTCCCTCTCCACTAACCTTGGCTAACCCATAACAACATAGCTTTGCTGCTTGTTTTGTTTGTCTGCCTGAGAAGGTGGAGGGAGAAAGAGAGGGCAGCTTTGAGCCCTTTCTGTAAGTTTCCTTTGTCTGGGAGGGGGTTTGCATTTCTGCATTGTTTCTAGTTTGTACACAGTTGTAAATAGCTCCAAGTGTACTGTGTCCATATGCTTGGAAACTTTGCTGTGCTGTAAATACAGCTCCAGATTGCTTCCAAACCGTCTGAGCTGGCCTGGTACATTGCAGTAGAGTGTGTGGCAAGTTCCTAACCCTCCTCACAGCAGTGTAGTGTCATGCCCAGTGTCCAGAAATGTCACTTCATAAACCCCAGAGTTTGTGTTTAGACCTGCACCTTTGGGGTCTCGTGAGCTGTGGTGCAAGCCCAGTGCTGCCCATCCCCAGGACATAAACAAGAGTATCCTGGAGCTGAGCAGCAATTTGAAGGTCCAAATCCAACATAAACAGCAGGTGCCCAGGTCTGGGGACTGGCAGTCAACAAGTCCCAGTTTAGCTGAAGGCAAAATGTCTCCTTGGCCACTGAGAACAGCTTGAGAATGACCTCTTTGAAACAGGGCTGGTGGAAAAACATTGTCCCACCTATTGTGGTGTACACAGCAATGCTGTGACTCTTGCCTTGGCTGCCACTGGCTGTTAGCTTAGTGGTTGACCTCAGTGAGCCTGGCAGGGGTGTCTGTAGCCACGCTGCAGAGTGGATGTGTCACAGCCCAGCTTCCTCCTAGCTCCCGGCAAGTGCCACAGCAGAGCTGCAGTTGTTCAAGCTGGGCAAACTGGCCAAACCCCCCTGGAAAGAGCCAACCCCCTCAGGTTGCAGGCTGCATCCTCCCCACCCGCCCTTGGCTGCAGTGTGAGTTGTTTGGTGCAGCCACAGCCAGAGTACCTGAGCAGACAGGAGTTTTGTTCTGCACCGAGGAGCCGCTGATGGGTTTGCCGTCGGCTGTCACACACCAGCAGTATCCCGTGTAGGTGTGGCACTGCACCTGGGCACCAAGACAAAGAGCAGGCAGTCACTTCCTCACCCTCTCACACACTGCTTCCACTACAACCCGGCACTGCAGTGCCAATCCCAGCCCAAGCACATTGCTGCCTTGCAGTGAGCAGCTCAGGCAGGAGAGTATTTTCGACACTGCTGCCTTTTTGTGACACTGCTGCCTTTTTCTCCCCTAAGAAAGGTTTCTCCTCCCAAAGAGAGGTTATTTCTCCCCTTCTCCTAGTTGCCAGGCAGGAGGCAAAAGGAGCTACAGGCAGTCAGCTGAGAGCACTTGAGTTTGGGCATGCAAACAGTTGTGCCTCAGCTCCTTCCGCCCCCTGCTAAACCCCGTTTGTTATTTACCACTGAATGGCTGTCCCACCGCATCCCAGCTGGGTTGTGGGAAGGCCACCCCGGCCCAACTGCACAGCTGATGCTGGGGAACAACATCTGTAGGCGTTCTGAGAGCAGCTTGTTCAGTAAACATGGCCAGAAAAATGCAGGAGTGCCTTAGGTTAAGCAGGCAGATTGCAGCTCGCTCCTGTTACTGCACCAACCCCAGCAGCAGGAGCAGGACCCAAGATGCAAACTCTGCTCCCCACACAAGGACTGCACAACCTCTGAGGAGGGCTCTGACGAGTCAAAAGGTGCACAGCACAAGATTCATCACAGAGTCACAGCACTAAGCAGGTTTGAAAAGACCTCCAGGATCATCCAGTTCAACGTAGCACCTAACCCTTCTCATTGACCAACCCCTGGCACCAAGGGCCTCATGCAGCCACCTCTTGAACACCTCCAGGGATGGGGACTCCACCACCTCCCTGGGCAGCCCATTCCAATGCCAATCACTCTCTCTGCCAACAACTTCCTCCTCACATCCAGCCTCAACCTGCCCTGACACAGCTTCAGCCTCTGTCCCCTCCTTCTGTCCCTGGCTGCCTGGCAGCAGAGCCCAACCCCAGCTGGCCACAACCTCCCTCCAGACAGCTGCAGAGAGCAATGAGCTCTGCCCTGAGCCTCCTCTTCTGCAGGCTGCACACCCCCAGCTCCCTCAGCCTCTCCTCTTGGGGCTGTGCTCCAGGCCCCTCCCCAGCCTTGCTGCCCTTCTCTCAACACCTTCCAGCACCTCAACGTTGATCTCTCTTGAATGGAGGCAACCAGAACAGGACACAGCACTCAAGGTGTGTGCTGAGCAGTGCTGAGCACAGGGGCAGAAGAACCTCCCTGCTCCTGCTGCCCACACTGCTCCTGCTCCAGCCCAGGATGCCATTGGCTCTGCTGCCCACCTGGGCACACTGCTGCCTCCTCTTCAGCTCCTCTCTCCCAGCACCCCCAGGTCCCTCTCTGTCTGGCTGCTCTCAGCCACTCTGTCCCCAGCCTGTGGCACTGCACAGTCCCCTCACCAGCCTTGGTGCCCTTCTCTGGACACCTTCCAGTCCCCTCCTTAAATTGGAGCTTCTTTGGCAGTGCAACCCTTTTAGTACATTTTTTTTTCCCTTGTTCCCCACTCACATTTAACTCCTACCCAGTGCTGCTGTGCAGGCAAATGGCTGCATGCAGCAGGCACCTCCTGCACGTCTCCTGCACCGTTCAAGGAATGCTTGCTCCACAGGAATTTGGCTATTCAAACAGCCAGGGAAAGGAGCAATGTGTGGCAGGAGCACCTTAGCCATGGCCAAAGGCATCCCCAACACACTCTCTGACTGTTTTTAGCTTAGGAGAGGGCTAACTCTCATGAGAAGCTCTCTGATTCTTTATGAATAGACTTTCTTTAATCTGTGTTCTTGTCTGCTGGCAGGAGGAGCTAAGTCCTTGAGAACTTGGTGTTGCTGGAGTGAATAATGGGCAGCATCCAGGCAATGCAGGACGTGCCCAGACAGAGCCCCACAGCACTGTGCTGCATTAAGGAGGGAGTTGGTGATTCTGCCCAGCATCCTGCTACACTGATGAAAAGACTAAGAGCTGAGGGGGCTCCTCGTGCCTTGTGGCCAGGAATCTGTGGGACTGAGGAGAGAGCAGTGCTTTGTGTGAGTGTCAGCACAGCACAGAATGGAAGCAGTGCTAGGGACCAGAATACAGATCACTCCTGCCAAACAGACTTGCACCACCAGAAGTGGCAGTGCTCTGGAAGCTGTCTGATAGAACTCCTCTGACACAGTTAGCCCACCCTGAGACAACAGGTTTGACTGATGCCCTCTAAGAGGCATCTCAGTGCTGCTTCGTGGCTGCTGCAGCTTTGAGACCCATAAACTCCAAGCAGCTCTCCAATGAGACTTGCAAGCAGACTTGCAAGGTCTTCTAATGACAGCATGAGGAGGAATGGAATTAAACTGGCAGAGGGGAGATGGAAACTGGATGTGAGGAGGAAGTTGTTTGCAGTGAGGGTGGTGAGACACTGGCACAGGTTGCCCAGGGAGGTGTTGAGGACCAAATTGGATGAGGCCTTGAGTGACCTGTTCTAGGGGGAGGTGTCCCTGCCTATGGCACAGGGGGGCTGGGACTGGCTGAGCTTTGAGCTCCCTTCCAACCTAAACCATTCTCTGAGAAGCAATCAGCACCAGACAGGGGAAGGTGGTGGCAAGCAGCAGGGCACACAGCCCCAGAGGACCACATCCCCAAAGCAAGGTTAACAACATTCCCCATCACATTTACCTGTCTGAACCAGAGCCCAATTACAGCCACAGCAACCTTTTCCAGAGCACTGCTTGGGGGGAAACTATGAAGAAAGTCAAGAAACTATGAAGAAAGTCTCTCAGCCCATGGCAATGAGCCCAGTGGCAGCAGGCAGCAAGAGAGTGTGTGCAGATTGCCCAACAGAGACTACTCATAGAGAACAGATCACAGCAGGTTCAGTGCAGCATGGAAAGGGAATGCAGCACAGGAGCAGGGAAAGGAGAGCGCAAGCCTGGGGGAGCAGAAACTGGTTTTAGTCCTGTCCCATTCTGCACAACAGTGCACAGAATCATAGAATGGTTTTAGGTGGGAATTGACCTCAAAGATGAACTCAATTTTATACAATTAATCAAATTAGCCACATAAAACAGACATTCTTGTGTTGTGACCCACTCCAATCTGATCTGTGTGCTTATACTGCCAGGAGCTAGGTCCAGAGAGCTCTGGTTATGGAAGTCATGTTCCACCCAGGCTGAAATATGGTGGAGGTGAGGAGATTGAGGCTGGAGGTGAGGAGGAAGTTGTTGAGCATGAGAGTGGTGAGAGGCTGGAATGGGTTGCCCCTGCAGGGAGGTGTTTGGGGCCAGATCCCTGGAGGTGTTTTTGGCCAGGCTGGCAGAGGCTGTGGGCAGCCTGCTCTAGGGTAGGGTGTCCCTGGGCATGGCAGGGGGGTTGGGACTGGCTGATCCTTGTGCTCCCTTCCAACCCTGACTGATTCTATGAACCATAAAGAAATTGCCATTGCTCTGCAGTTCCAGACCCCCTCCCATGTACACTCAACCCATCACATCTGCAATGCCCCTACCTCTTCCACACTGCAAATCCATGACACATTTTTAGATGTGTAAGCAGTGCTAAAAAGGGATCTGATCAAGATCTTTGCAATACAGAGCTCCCAGAATAAAGGGGAAGCAGTGCACATGGTGCAAGACTTGCAAAGCAGTGAGCTGAGGACAGGTGCCTGCTCCTCTTCAAGAAGTACACAAACCCCCAATGTAAGCAGGGACCAGGCAAATTGGCACCCCAGAGACTGAACCCATGACAACACTTCTGCTGGGTCTAAACTTTACAGGCAATTAAGAATCACAGAATGTTACGGACTAGAAGAGACCTCCACCACATAGGATGTCTCTAATACAGGCTTTAAATGTCAGCTGTGTCTGTGCCTGCAGGACCTTCCTACCTTGGGTGTCCAGAGAAGGGCAGCAAGGCTGGGGAGGGGCCTGGAGCACAGCCCCAAGAGGAGAGGCTGAGGGAGCTGGGGGTGTGCAGCCTGCAGAAGAGGAGGCTCAGGGCAGAGCTCATTGCTCTCTGCAGCTGTCTGGAGGGAGGTTGTGGCCAGCTGGGGTTGGGCTCTGCTGCCAGGCAGCCAGGGACAGAAGGAGGGGACAGAGGCTCAAGCTGTGGCAGGGCAGGCTCAGGCTGGATGTTAGGAGGAAGTTGTTGGCAGAGAGAGTGATTGGCATTGGAATGGGCTGCCCAGGGAGGTGGTGGAGTCCCCATCCCTGGAGGTGTTGAAGCACAGCCTGGATGGGCACTGAGTGCCATTGGCTAGGGCTGGGGGATAGGTTGGGCTGGATGAGCTTGGAGCTCTCTTCCAGCCTGCCTGATTCTATGATTCAAGTCTATGATTCTTTCACCCTTGTTACCACACCTAAGAGTTGTGTGTCAGAGTCGTTGCAGGGAAGGAGGAGGAGATCCACTGAGCATGGTGTGCCCTGTGCATGCAGTGCCCCCCACACCACAGAACAGCACAGTGATTCTGTTCTCTTCACCACCCTACAAGCCCATGAGCCTCACTGTGGATCCAGCCCCAGCTCCACAGCTCTGCACTGCATGCAATTGCAGGAGCTGGAAAGAGCAGGCTTGAGAAGCTTCCAGAGACACAGCCAGAGCTGTGCTTCAACTGTTCACCCATAGTGACTGCAATTTAGCTTCTAATCATAGGGATGATGAGAAACAACAAAAGCAGCAGTTCCATCTGGTTACAACCAAACAGGCTCTACAAACACAAGGTTACCACCACTAAGTAGCTCCCAAACCTGCACTGCTCCTGGGCATTGCTCCTGCAAAACTTCCCCAAATTTCCAACAATTAACTGCAGGGAGCCCCAGATCTTTGAAAAGCTGATGACAAGGATGGTATGGGCCTGAACAGCTGCTGTGTAGGCATCTACAACAGGTTGCCCAGGGAGGTTGTGGCTGCTCCCTCCCTGGATGTGTTCAAGGCCAGGCTGGATGAGGTCTTGAGCAATCTGATCTAGTGGGAGGTGTCCCTGCCTATGGCACAGCGGGGCTTGAACTGGATGATCTTTAAGGTCTCTTCCAACCTAAACCATTCTATGATTCTACAAAGGAGGTTCAACTCAAGGTCTGAAAGCAAGCTGTCCAGTTCCTGGATGATCTGACAACTCAGGCATTTGCTCTTCTAAACATATGCCTGCATCTTTGCTTCCCCTCTGATCACAATTTTGCCTCTACCCAAACTATTCCCCCAGTAAGAGTTACAGAGGAGAGGGAAGGTACTGCAAATCTTCTCATGCCAGCTCTACCTACAGCACACACATCTGCTTAGATCCTTGCTAGGATGAGATTCAGGGTTGAGGAGCATCTCACTCAGAACCTTGCAGATATGCTGCTTCTCTTCTGGACCTCCCAACTGAGATTTAGGAGTTTGGAAAGAGCAACTCTGAGCACTGAACCAGAATAAATAACAGTTCAGAGCTGACTTCAGCAAGGCCTCACAGACTTTTAAGAGCTGGCCTACAGCTTCTTTGCAGAATAGAACCCAGGGATGCCAATTCTCTGCACAAAAGATGCAGCATCCAAACCATCTCCACCAGATGAGATCTATTTACAAGCTGCTGGAAGCAGGGGGAAAAAGAAACACAAAACTGCTTAAGCTGTTCACTAAAACACTCATTTTTATACACCCCTTCAAAACAACAAAACTGTTTAAGCTGCTCACTGAAACTCTCATTTTTATACACCCCTTTAAAGCAACAAAACTGTTTAAGCTGTTCACTAAAACTCTCATTTTTATACACCCCTTCAAAACAACAAAACTGCTGAAGCTGCTCACTAAAACACTGATTTTTATACACTCCTTCAAAACAACAAAACTGCTTAAGCTGCTCACTGAAACTCTCATTTTTATACACCCCTTAGGAAAAAATAAAATCAAACTTTAATTGATTTGGAAGGAAATGTTTGTTTCAGACTGCAACCAGGTAGATTCCTCTGATGCTGTTTTTCATTCACATCCTAAGCAGGGAGAGGTACCTGAAATGCTAGAGCAGAAATGCAGAAGCTGGTTCCTGAGGAATGTGGGACATGGGGCATTTTTATGATCCAGGGAGTGATTTGAATTTCAGTTGACTGCAGCTACAAAGGGATCAGAGCCTTCCCTCTCCATGCCAGGTAAAACAGAGATAGGGCTGGAGAGAGGAAGAATGTGAACTGTGGCTCAGCTGCCAGCTGCAAACACACCACTTCTGTGAGCAGCTTCATGCTACCCTTCCACCCACAGCCCACACTGGCCAGGGAAAGAGGCCCAGCAACTGATCTGCAATGCAGGCACTGGCACCAGCCTCTGCCTGAAACAAAGCTTCATCCACTGCACTCTCAGCCCAGCTCACTAGGATAAAAATGCCAGCTGCACCCCTTACTTCACTCTCCAAGAGGCTGATGCCTCTTGGAGGTCTGCACAAAAGATGCAGCATCCAAACCATCTCCACCAGATGAGATCTATTTACAAGCTGCTGGAAGCGGGGGGAAAAAGAAACACAAAACTGCTTAAGCTGCTCACTAAAACACT
This sequence comes from Psilopogon haemacephalus, assembly GCA_013396835.1. NCBI lineage: Eukaryota > Metazoa > Chordata > Aves > Piciformes > Megalaimidae > Psilopogon > Psilopogon haemacephalus. The sequence goes on from VWZI01016407.1 coordinate 45,483, forward strand.
CATTTTTATACACCCCTTCAAAACAACAAAACTGCTTAAGCTGCTCACTAAAACACTCATTTTTATACACCCCTTCAAAACAACAAAACTGCTTAAGCTGTTCACTAAAACAATCATTTTTATACACCCCTTCAAAACAACAAAACTGCTTAAGCTGTTCACTACAACATTCATTTTTATACATCCCTTTAAAACAAAACTGCTTAAGCTGTTCACTAAAACACTCATATTTATACACCCCTTTAAAGCAACAAAACTGCTTAAGCTGCTCACTAAAACTCTCATTTTTATACACCCCTTCAAAACAACAAAACTGCTGAAGCTGCTCACTAAAACACTGATTTTTATACACTCCTTCAAAACAACAAAACTGCTTAAGCTGCTCACTAAAACACTCATTTTTATACACCCCTTCAAAACAACAAAACTGCTTAAGCTGCTCACTAAAACACTCATTTTTATACACCCCTTCAAAACAACAAAACTGCTTAAGCTGTTCACTAAAACATTCATTTTTATACACCCCTCAGCCTTCCTCTGCCCTTTGTCCTCCAGCTATCAAGTTTAAGTGTTCCATGGTAGTTCCCCCACTGTGCTTGGTTTTAGAAGTATTCCCCTCTGCTGCCAACATCACCCAAAAAAAAACCCAAAAAAAGAAAAAAAAAATCTACCCAAAAAAAATCAGACTCCAAGAAGTGAGTGCAGCCAGACTGCAAGAAACTGCAGCTACCTCCTCTCTTACCCTTCCCAAGATGGTCCACACACAGCTCCAAAGTATGCAAAGCTGGCAGGGGAGAGAAAGCATCTCCCACCTCACCATTAATAAAAAGCAAACCAAACACTCCCACACAGCAGATAAAGGCAGGGTAAGGCTGATGGGGGTGAGAGGGGGGGATAAAATTTTTTGGTGGGTTATCACAGAAATCTTTCCTCTCTTCTTCCCCCAGGCACCACAAAATGTTTGAACCAGCCCCAAAGCTTTCAGCCTCATCTTTTTGAAGCCAGTATTGATTATATTTTGGAATTTGGCTTTTTGGTGGTTTTGGGGTTTTTTGTTTGGGTGTTGGGTTTTTTTTTCTTTTTTTCCTTTTTTTCTTTTTTTCTTTTTTCTTTTTTTCCCTTTGCAAACAGTAGCTAAGGAACCCTAACATTTCTCTGAGGCAGAAGACTTCCAGAGCAGCACTAGGTACAGGAAAGCAAAGGCACTAAACTTTGTGCCATTCACCTGTGGTTACCAAGAGGCCATCAGAGTGGCAGGAGTTTGGCTGTTGAGATGCATGCCCAAGCAGGCAGAGAGCATAACCCTCCCACCTGTGAGAGAGCTGCAGGTCAGCCACTTTTAACACCTAGTTGAGGCTGTGTGGAAAAGACTCCTCAAGATGCTAGTGCTAAGAGAGCCAAGCACCACTCTGCATTTCTGCCTTGCATTTTGCAAGCTCCTCCTCCCAAAGTCCACCTTCACCAGGGCTTCAATTCTGCAGCTTCTCTGCAATTCCACAGCAACACTTCCAGCCCAGCTGACCCTGAGGGCTGCTCAGCAACCAGGACTGACTACTGTTTTCTCAGAGCCTTAAGGCAAACAAACCATGAAGCCTCCTCTGCTACCTGTGCCTCAAGAGAAGCTGCACTGCAAAACAGCCCCAGCACAGCAGCTACATCCACTAAGTGGACACTGTTGGAGTGAGTCCAGAGGAGGGCCACGAAGAAGCTCAGAGGGCTGAAGCCCCTCTGCTATGAGGACATGCTGAGAGAGTTGGGGCTCTGCAGCTTGCAGAAGGAGAGCTGATAGTAGACTTCCAGTATCTGAAGTGGGCTACAGGAGGGCTGGGGAGAGACTATTCATAAGGTATTGTTATGACAGGACGAGGAGGAATGGGTTTGAAGTGTGAGAGGGGAGATTGAAAATGGATATGAGGAGGAAGTTGTTTGCAGTGAGGGTGGTGAGACACTGGCACAGGTTGCCCAGGGAGGTTGTGGCTGCTCCCTCCTCCCTGAAGGTGTTCAGGACCAGGCTGGATGAGGCCTTGAGTGACCTGTTCTAGTGGGAGGTGTCCCTGCCTATGGCACAGAGAGTTTGGAACTGGCTGAGCTTTGAGCTCCCTTCCAACCTAAACCATTCAAAAATACAAAAAGAACAAAAACCCCAAACAAAGCAGCCCCAGGACCTCTCTGTCAGATCCCCACACCATGAGAGTGGTGAGACCCTGGAATGAGTTGCCCATGGAGGTGGTTGAGGCCCCATCCCTGGAGGTGTTTTTGGCCAGGCTGGCAGAGGCTGTGGGCAGCCTGCTCTAGGGTAGGGTGTCCCTGGGCATGGCAGGGGGGTTGGGACTGCCTGATCCTTGTGGTCCCCTCCAGCCCTAACTGATTCTGTGATTCTGTGACTCTATGCTGCTGTCATCACTTGGCTCATCCCTTAGCAGTGAGGCTCCTGCAGCCACCAGGATGCTGTCTGAAGGAAGGCAGCAGAGGTGTTACCTGTGTGAATGATCCATCCTCATTGCACTCTGGGATGAAGACTGCTTCCTGGGGTTTCTTCGCCTGCTCCAGCGCCTGCGCTCTCTCCAGCCGACACTTGCTTTGGCCAGCATCTACAGAGAGAAAAGCAAATCCCACTTAGCTGGCACACACCATCTGGCCTCCCCAAATGCTACCAGGTGTACCACGCAGCTGCTGGGCTGGGGGAACCCAAACAAACACAAAGGCATCAAGGAGCATTACCTGCACAAGAAGGAGGCGGCTACAGAGCTGGCACATCCCAAAACCACACATGAGCCCATACAACCAAACTGTGAGCCAATTGAGAGATGCCTAATTTCCTAGGCAACTGCTTTTATGGTTATCTAAGGGCTCTGAAAGTCTTTTTCCAAGAAGTGCTGGAGCACAGAGTCCACGCAGTGAAAGGCTGTCCAGGAGGCAATTGTTTGTGTTGACATTAACAGCCTGAGCCAAAGCCAAGGCATTTGGGTCCACAAGTGAGCAGTGTGGAAGGGATGGCCCCAGCAAAGCTTGTTCTCTCAGCACCTCTCCCATCAGTCACCCAGCTGAGCTTCCTCCTTTGGGTGGTCCAAATAAGGTAGATCCATACCTGTGCTCTCCTGAAACCTGCTTCTATAATCACAGAAGTGATGCTGGCATTGCCAGCCAGACACTGCAGAATCCCAAATGAGAGCTGCTGCTTCCCTCAGGGAAATAGGAGGCAGTCACCTGCCAGTCACTGCACTTTGTTGGTGTACTCATAGAATCCTAGAATCAGTCAGGGTTGGAAGGCACCACAAGGATCAGCCAGTCCCAACCCCCTGCCATGCCCAGGGACACCCTACCCTAGAGCAGGCTGCCCACAGCCTCTGCCAGCCTGGCCAAAAACACCTCCAGGGATCTGGCCCCAAACACCTCCCTGCAGGAGCAACCCATTCCAGCCTCTCACCACTCTCATGCTCAGCAACCTCCTCCTCACCTCCAGCCTCAATCTCCCCACCTCCACCTTTGCTCCATTCCCCCCAGTCCTGGCACTCCCTGACAGCCTCAAAAGTCCCTCCCCAGCTTTTTTGTAGCCCCCTTCAGATCCTGGAAGGCCACCAGAAGGTCCCCTGGGAGCCTCCTCTTCTGCAGCCTGCACAGCCCCAACTCTTTCAGGCTGTGCTCACAGCAGAGGTGCTGCAGCCCTCTGAGCATCCTCTGAGCATTCTTCTCTGCACACCTCCAGCATGCCCCAGCATGCTACATCCAGCCTGAGTGCTTACAGCCAGGTGTGCACAACACTTCCTCCTATCAGTTATTCAACTCAGCTGCAAACAAAAAAACATCACAAGCAGAGCTTGAAAGGGTTAAGATCTGAGCTCCATCCTTATTTCAGATGATGGCAGCATGACCTTCCAGGTCCAGCTCACTGTTAAGAGTACAGCTCTATACAAGCCTAACATCCATGGCTGATGGGTCAAAGGGGAGAGCTCTGCCCTGTTGAGACAGAGATGGACTCAGTGTTTCTATCTAAAGGTCTGGTGTCTGACAGCACTGCCCTCCAGCCTGCCTGGAGGAGTCCTTGAGTGACCTGTTCTAGTGGGAGGTGTCCCTGCCTATGGCACAGGGGGTTGGAACTGGATCAGCTTGGAGCTCCCTTCCAACCTAAACCCTTCTGTGATTCTATCAAGAGAAGCAAAGCAGCAAACATCTGTTTCCATGGCACTCTGACTGGCACCTTCTGCATTTGCCCATCAGTCCCCTGGCTGAAAGGTTTTCAGTACAGGAACTACAGCATATGACCATGGGAATCTTTCAGCACGGAGACTGCTCAAGGCTGAATCTCCATTTCTGCAGGCACAGAAAAATCACCCTGGTTAATGACAGGTCCCCCCTGGCTGCCTGAGGATCCCATTTCAGCCTCACAGACCACGTGGATTTCAGTACCAGAATCACTCAAGCCAGCAGTGCCTCAGCAAGCCAGCCTGGGCTCTCACAGCACCTGGATTCACACTGCATGGCCACTGCCATCCAGGCATGCCTCAAGCAGAGACCTGTGACAAAGCTGGACAAAGACCTGGAGCAAAGCCTGAGCACTCTTGTGCCCAGTCTGCCAGCACAGCTTCAGTCTAAACACATCACATTACTTCCCATGGAGGATTTCACAACCTTCCTGAAGCTCTGGAAAACAAACCTTATTTATGCCATCATTTATAGCAGCAGCATCTGGCACAGGCTCCTGTAGCTCAGACACTGACTCACACAGCAAGAAGGTCTACAACAGCTCTGTCCCTGCACCCCTGAGTGCCTCCAAGCTGGGCACTTTGCCTCCTTTTGACCTTCTGTCCCTTCTGATCCTATGTCACTCTCATCTTCACACTGCAATTTGTTTGTGGGGTATCTGCATAATCACTGCTCTTAGCACAAGGAGCTTTGATCTCAGGTGGACCTATTAGGAATCATAAAATCACAGAATCAGTCAGGGTTGGAAGGGAGCACAAGGATCAGCCAGTCCCAACTCCCCTGCCATGCCCAGGGACACCCTACCCTAGAGCAGGCTGCCCACAGCCTCTGCCAGCCTGGCCAAAAACACCTCCAGGGATCTGGCCCCATAGGAGCTTGTATAAAGAGCAGGACTCTTACTTAGAGCATGAAAAGGCTTTCTTGGATAAAGCTTACACTGAATGGAGAGAAGCAGGTGCTGGGCAGTTGGTTTGTTGGGTTTCTTCCCCTGGTTAGCCACTAGACAACCCACAAGCTGGAATTTCCCTTCTCTCCCTTGCTTGCCCAAGTGACCAGATGGGAGGTGAGGGGATTCAGCCCCAAGAGGGGCTCCCAACCACCCTAACACCTTCCCCCCACCACCCAATCTTAACCCAGAATCTGCCTTATGTGTAAGGTAGATTAGGAGGATCAGCCAGGGGGGTTAAAAGCAGAATTGATTAGCTGGGTTACATAGATCCATCTGGAGGGCAAAGAGAGAGAGAAACCAACAGGCAGAGCTCACAGCAGAGTGATTCTGCCTTACCTATGTTTGTGTGCCTTTGTTGTACCTCTCAGCAAACCCCTGAGTGCAGCAGACATCAGCAGTGTTTGCTTTCCACAGCCTATAACCTAATTTCTCTTATTAAAACATTCCAATTAGCCTCAGAGCAGCACATTGGCACATCTGGATCCCCTCCTGAGCAGAAGACAGAACTGCAAAACCTTTCCACAGAACACCTAACTTCAGAGCTGGTGCTCTCAGTACTGCATGGCCAGAGCTGGATGCTTCACCACATGGCTGGTAGGAACTAATATTTTACAGCACAACCCAGCAGCAGCCCAGGCAGAAGAGAGACTAACTTAGATCTTTGTTCAGGTTGACAACTTGTGAGCATCTTTGCTCACTAAGGTGCTTACTATCAGAAGAAGATCATGTAAACATGTAAGTGCCCAGCTGAGGATTTTTAAGAAGGTCAAGAGAGACCTGCACAGACAGAGCTGGGCACAGAGGAACCAAAGGAGGCTCAACAAGGACAAGTGCAGAGTCCTGCAGCTGGGCAGGAAGAATAAACTGCAGCAGGACAGGCTGGGAGGGGACTGCTGGAGAGCAGCCCCAAGGAGAGGGAGCTGAGAGTGCCGGGGGAGAACATCCATGGGGCAGCAATGTGCCCTGGGGGACAAGGGGGTCCTGGGGGGCATCAGGCAGAGTGTGTCCAGCAGATCCAGGGAGGTTCTCCTTTGCCTCTGCTCTGCCCTGCTCAGACCTCATCTTGAGCACTGCCTTCAGTTTGGGGCTCCCCAGTTGCAGAGGGACAGGAACTGCTGGAGAGGGTCCAGGGGAGGGCTGTGAGGATGCTGAGGGGACTGCAGCACTGCCTGGGGAAGAGAGGCTGAGGGACCTGCTTAGGGCTGCTTAGGCTGCAGAAGAGAAGACTCAGAGGGGATTGAATCAATGTTTGTAAATGTGTGAGGGCTGGGGGTGAGGAGGGGGGGGACAGGCTCTGCTCACTGCTCCCTGCCATAGGCCAAGGAGCAATGGATGGAAGCTGCAGCACAGGAGGTTGCAGCTCAAGACAAGAGGCAACTTCTTGCCTGTGTGGGTCCCAGAGCAGTGGCACAGGCTGCCCAGAGAGGTTGTGGAGTCTCCTTGTGTGGAGCCTTTGCAGACTCTGTCTGGACGTGTTGCTGTGTGCCCTGAGCTAGCTTGGATGGTGCTCCCCTGGCAGGGGGGTTGGGCTGGATGAGCTCTTTGGGTCCCTTCCAACTCCTGACATCTATGAGCCTGTGACTTTAACTGGCCCTTTCAGGCTTAACTCTCTGCTTGCAGGCAGCAGACCACAGTGCACAGCACAGCACAGCACAGCATCACTACACTGCATTTACAGCTCCTCCTGTTCCAGCATCCTCTGCTGCAGCTCAGCTCAAAGAAGTCCCCTCCCAAATCACTGCCCAAGCTCAGAGGAGGTTCTTCTCCTGCTGATGTAGACTCAGCCCTGCTCACCTCTCCCATCCTCCCTCGCTGATTTCCACAGGTGGTGACAGTCCTTTTGCAGCCCTGGCTTGGAGTAAGCACCTCCACTGCACTGCCTGCAGAGGTGTGTGCATGCCACTGCCTTTTTCTCTGTTTTTTTGTCTGCTCTTTCACAGTTGGGTTCCAATAAAAACAGGGCCTGTAATATCAACATTTAGCAGCTTGTTTTCAAAAGGGCTGTCAATCCCTCTCCCTCTCACTCCACAGGCTGTTATTTTTATGATCTTTGCATCAACATGTGATTTCAGTGGGCTGACTTCACCTTGCTATTTTTGCTAATTAGAAAACGTGAGGGATTACCTAAGTGCCAACCAGGAGAAAGTAGCTGCCAAGCAGCTCGCAGCAGATAAAGGAATCATCACAGGTTTGGAGTTGTGATGTGGGCTTGGAGATCCTGCTCTGCATCTTAGAATCATAGAAGGGCTTAGGTTGGAAGGGAGCTCAATGCTCATCTAGTTCCAATCCCCTTGTGCCACAGGCAAGGACACCTCCTGCTAGAACAGGTCACTCAAGGCCTCATCCAGCCTGGTCCTGGGTGGGGAATGGCTGAGAGCAGCCCTGAGGAACAGGACCTGGGGGTCTGGGCTGGTGCAAAGCTGAAGATGAGGCTGCAGTGTGAGTGCAGCCCAGACAGCAACTGTGTGCTGGGCTGCAGCAAGAGCAGCTGTGGGCAGCAGGGCAAGGGAGGGGATTGTGCCCCTTGGCTCTGCTCTCCTCACACCCCACCTGCAGCACTGTCTGCAGCTCTGCAGCCCCCAGCACAAGCAGCACATGCAAGTGGTGGAGCCAGTGCAGAGGAGGCCACCAAGATGCAGCTGAGAGGGCTGCAGCAGCTCTGCTCTGAGCACAGGCACAGAGAGTTGGGGCTCTGCAGCCTGCAGAGGAGAAGGCTGCCAGGAGACCTTGGAGTGGCCTTGCAGGATCTGCAGGAGGCCTACAGGAAAGCTGGGGAGGGACTATTGACAAGAGCTGGGGATGACAGGATGAGGAGGAGGAGGAATGGGTTTGAAGTGTGAGAGGGGAGATTGAAAGTGGATGTTGGAGGAAGTTGTTTGCAGTGAGGGTGGTGAGACACTGGCACAGGTTGCCCAGAGAGGTTGTGGAGCATAGAAGCACAGAATGGGAGCTTTGATCTGTGCTTCTGTGCTCCACAACCTCCTTGGAGGTGTTCAAGGCCAGGCTGGATGAGTCCTTGAGCGACCTGTTCTAGTGGGAGGTGTCCCTGCCTGTGGCACAGGGGGGGTTGGTACTGTCTGAGCTTTGAGATCCCCTCCAACCTAAACCATTCTGTGATTCAATGATTCTAAGCTGCCTACTGCCCATGGCTGATGTTAGCCACGAACAGCTCATTCCAATGAGACCACCCAGCCCCTCCCAACACACACACTGCACTCAAGAATGAGCCCCCAGAGCTCCAGCATCCTCTCTTCACATGGCAGCCCAGCATCTCCAGGCACCCCCACAATGCTAGCAGCAAACCTATGGATGGAACTGCAAAACCTCCAGCTAAAAGCTCGAGAGGCAAAAAAAAATTGATCCCTGCAGCTTTTGACCTGTGCCTAGCTCCATTAGGTAACTCTCCCACACACAGCCCAGGTCCCCAGCAGGCATGAAGCAGTGCAGCTACACAGAAGTCAGCAGATCCACTCACTCCAGCCAACAATCTGTGTCTTTGCACAAAATGGGCAAAAATGGAAGCTGAGCAAACCACAAAGACATGCCCCTCTGTCCCACGGGCTGCTGAGCATTCTCCACTCTCCTTGCTGCTTTCCACATCATTTCTGGCAATAGCCAAATTCTTTCCTTTCATAATGATGTGCTTTGCTCCTTCTTTCATACCCCTGTATCATTTCTAACCCACAGTCCCAGAACTGTGCCCAGTTCTGGTTGCCTCCATTCAAGAGAGATGTTGAGGTGCTGGAAGGTGTTGAGAGAAGGGAAGCAAGGCTGGGGAGGGGCCTGGAGCACAGCCCCAAGAGGAGAGGCTGAGGGAGCTGGGG
>VWZI01016407.1:66090-82718 GCA_013396835.1 Psilopogon haemacephalus
CATACAAAACTCCATTAAAGAGAAAAAGAAAGAAAAAACCCCAATCCATAAACACACAAAACTCCACTAAAAAGAGAAAGAAAAAAACACCAATTCATAAACACACAAAACTCCACTAAAAAGGAAAAAAAAATCATAAATAACACAAAACTCCACTAAAGAGAAAAAAAAAACAACAATCCATAAACACACAAAACTCCACTAAAGAGAAAAAGAAAAAAAAAACAAACAAAAAAACCAATTCATAAACACACAAAACTCCAGTTAAGAGAAAGAGAAAAAGAAAAAACAAATTCATAAACACACAAAACTCCACTAAAGAGAAAAAGAAAAAAAATAAAAGAAAAAACAAAAAACCCAATTCATAAACACACAAAACTCCACTTAAGAGAAACAGAAAAAGAAAAAACAATTTCATAAACACACAAAACTCCACTAAAGAGAACAAACACCAAAAAAAAAAAAAAAGATAATTTTTTAAAAGCACAAAAAAAACCCCAAAACACTAAAAGAACCAAAATAATTTTCTTTTTTTTTTTTTTTAACCCCACCAAATGAAAGCCACCAGGAACAACTTCTCAGGGGCAATGCTCAGGCTGAGCAGGCTGCAGATGAGCTGCAGGGGGGTAGAAGTGGATGATGCTTGAGGTCCCCTCCAAGCCAGAGCATTGTGCGGTTGTAGGGAGGCAGGCTCAGCACTAGCAGCAGCAGCAGCACTGCTCTAAAGCCTCAGGGTTTGCACCTTGGGAAGGTTTTGCTCGCAGGAAGCCAGCACAGCTCCCGACTCCCTGCCCCAAATTGCTCAAGGCAGCCCCGGGAACATCTTTTCACGTCAAGCGCTGCCATCTGTTTTAAGGACACAAACCTTCTCCTTTCGGGAAATGCATTTACACAGGTGCCCGCGAGTAAACCACTTCCCGAGCTACTTTCTGCTTCTTCAGACTTGAAAAGAAAGAGGAAAAGATAAGAGGTCAGGCCGAAGTTTAACTCTGCCAACAAAGCGTATCTGTTCTTTCTCTCCACACCTCCACACCGCTGCTGACAAACAACAAACACTGATTAAAGGAAGGTTTTAATGCCTGTGAAGGAAAGCAGACTCCCCGCAGCTGCAGGGCAGCTGGCAGCGCTTCTGTTCTTTAGCGGGGAAAGGTCTGACCCCACAAGTGAAAATGAGCTCCGTGGTCACTGCCTGCCCTTCGCCATCTGGAGAGAGGCTGAGCGCGGAGCAGCGCGGAGCAGCGCGGAGCAGCGCGGAGCAGCGCGGAGCAGCGCGGAGCAGCCCCCGCGATGGAGGCAGGGCAGGGCAGCCCCGGCAGGGCTCGGGGGGAAGAGGAAGCAAAGGACACGAGTGGCACCAACCCCGCACACACTAACACACACCACAACAGCCCCCGGGGGACATGGGAGGGATGGAGCAAAGCTGGAGCTGGGGAGGTGCAGCCTGGAGGTGAGGAGGAAGTTGTTGAGCATGAGAGTGGTGAGAGGCTGGAATGGGTTGCCCCTGCAGGGAGGTGTTTGGGGCCAGATCCCTGGAGGTGTTTTTGGCCAGGCTGGCAGAGGCTGTGGGCAGCCTGCTCTAGGGTAGGGTGTCCCTGGGCATGGCAGGGGAGTTGGAACTGGATGGTCCTTGTGGTCCCTTCCAACCCTGACTGATCTTAAAATTCTAAGTTCTTCAGCATGAGAGTGGAGAGAGGTTGGAACTAGCTGATCTTTGTGGTCCTTGCCAACCCTAACTGATTCTATGATCTAGGGTAGGGTGTCCCTGGACATGGCAGGGGGGCTGGAACTGGATGGTCCTTGTGGTCCCTTCCAACCCTGACTGATTCTGTGATTCCATGATTGATTCCATGACTCCATGCCTCTGCAGGCTGGCAGCTTTGCTGCAGTGTCCTACAGGCTGCTGCCCAACAAAGCTGCAGGGCAGGTAGATGAAGTGAACAGCACACGCAGGGTCTTGAGCTTAGGGTTTGAATCATAGAATGGTTTAGGTTGGAAGGGAGCTCAAAGCTCAGCCAGTTCCAACCCCCCTGTGCCACAGGCAGGGACACCTCCCACTAGAACAGGTCACTCAAGCCTCATCCAGCCTGGCCTTGAAGAGCCTCAGGATAGAGCTTTGGGAATAAAAGTGCTCCATCCAGGGATGTTCAGAGGGCACAGGTCACCCACCGGGCTGAGCACTCAGATTGTCTTAACTAGAAGTGAGCAACTCTTTACAGATCACTCCACGCAGGTGAGTGGCAGGAGGCTGGAGCCAGCTCTGCTGGGTGATGCCCAGGGACAGCACAAGGGGCACTGGGTGGGAGCTGAGCCAGAGGAAGTTTCATTTAAACATCAGCAGGATTTTTTTTTTTCCCTGTGAGGGTGACAGAACACTGGAAGAGGCTGCCCAGGGTGGGTGTGGAGTCTTCCTCTCTGGAGATATTCCAGACCCTCCTGGATGTGTTCCTGTGTGACCTGCTCTGGCAGGGGGGCTGGGCCAGATGAGCTTTGGAGGTCCCTTCCAGCCCCTGACACTCTGTGGTGCTGCAAACTCCATGCTGAGAGCTCCCCATGATGTCCATATAGTTCTATACCTCAGGTAAGACCATGCACTTCTGGACACTTCTGCAAGCAGCAGTTCACACTTCCCACTTGTAACCTCACAATTTTTTGCTCAGGTTTCAGGCTCCAAACTGGTGCAAGCAGCCATAGTGGAGGCAGAGTGAGGACCAAATCCCAGGTTTTACACACAGCTAAACTCTTAGCCCCATAGCAGGTTGCCTACAGGGCACAAGGTCTTCAACCTGAATTTTGGGACTTTAGCCAGGTCTCTTGCCATGGAACCAGAAGCTTAGCAGGCCTCAAAAGGTGTCAAAGATGCTGGCTCTAAGGCAGAGACCCCCAAAAATCCTTGGCTTCTAGAAACACAGAGGAAAAAGCCCAGGAAGCTTTAGACACTCAGGTGGCTGCCAGCATCCATGTGCAGAGAGGTATCCCTCAGCCAGAGCTACAGCTCCCAGCAGCCTGCCAGTGTCCAGCCTCTCTCCTCAGAGTGCCAGTGCAGCCTCAGAACCTTAGCCAAAGAAGGCTTCCCCAATGACCTTCTTGGGAAGCCTGTGGTGTTTGGGAGCAGGGAAGGAAGACTTTGGTTTCTTCTACTGTTCTCTTCTCACAGCTTTGCACCTTGCCTGCATCCTGACAGCTCTGGTTCAAAGAGCACATTTTGAAACCAACGTTTCTCAAAGTGCTGCATCTGAGCACCCCAAGCTGTGTGGTACAGCAGGCAGGCTGGAGGGCAGGGGGACCTGCACAGGCTGCAGAGGTGGGCACAAGCCAACACCAGGAGGTTCAACAAGGCCAAGGGCAAGGTCCTGCAGCTGGGTGGAGGCAATGCCAAGCACCAATGCAGGCTGGGCAGGGACTGGCTGGAGAGCAGCCCTGAGGAGAGGGACTTGGGGGTGCTGGTGGAGGAAAAGATGAAAATGAGGCAGCAGTGTGCACTTGCAGGGCAGAAAGGCAAGCAGAGGCTGGGCTGCAGCAGGAGCAGTGTGGGCAGCAGGGCCAGGGAGGTGATTCTGCCCCTCTGCTGTGCTCTGCTGAGAGCCCACCTGGAGTAGTGCATCCAGTGCTGGAGCCCCTGGGACAAGAGGGATGTGGAGATGCTGGAGGTGTGCAGAGAAGGACCCCGAGGATGCTCAGAGGGCTGCAGCAGCTCTGCTGTGAGCACAGCCTGAAAGAGTTGGGGCTGTGCAGGCTGCAGAAGAGGAGGCTCCCAGGGACTTTTGAGGCTATGAGTGACAGGAGTGGGGGGAATGGAGCAAAGCTGGAGGTGGGGAGATTGAGCATGAGAGTGGTGAGAGGCTGGAATGGGTTGCCCCCGCAGGGAGGTGTTTGGGGCCAGGCTGGCAGAGGCTGTGGGCAGCCTGCTCTAGGGTAGGGTGTCCCTGGGCATGGCAGGGGGGTTGGGACTGGCTGATCCTTGTGCTCCCTTCCAACCCTGACTGATTGTATGATCCTACCTTAGCACGCTGCAGTTCCTGGGGTGCATCCCATAGTTTCAATACTGAGGCTTGAGGCTTTCCCAGCGCTTCCCCCAGGCAGGAGAAGGGGAACCAGGATGCTGCAGTGGATCCCAGCCTAAGTTAAAGCAGGGCTGATGCTCCAGCCCCAGCCCCCAGCTGTGCAAACAGGAGCGGGTTGAGAGCCTGTGCCCCACGGCTGGGCAAACACAGGCGAGAGCAGCACCAAGCAGGCAACCTCCAGCAGCCTTTTGTAGCAGCTGAGCTCCGGAGCCTTCTGCCCGGGCAGGATGGAAGCCTCAGCTCTCCGCAGCGCTTCTCCCTTCCCCCCACCGCCCTCCCCTCCGCCTGTTTTGTGTAAGCTACAACAAAGCAGAGCACTTCAGCATTGCATTTCATCTGCTCCATGGCTTCTAGCAGGGAAAGACTTCGGCTTACTCCACCAGCTCATCCCCCAAGCACCTCCTAGCAGCTCTGCCCTGCTTTTAGAAGGTAAAGGTACCAGAGCCAAAGAATCACAGCATTAACCAGGTTGGAAAAGACCTCTGGGATCATAGAATGGGTTAGGTTGGAAAAGACCTCAAAGATCATCCAGCTGCAACCCTCCACCATAGGCATCGAGTCCAACCTATCTCCTAACCCCTTCTCATTAGCCAGACCATGTTGCCTAATGGCATAATTGAAGAGCCCACCTAAGAGAAATGGTTCATGAAGAGCCTTCAGAATCTGACCTCATCCCAGAGAAGCTCCACCAGAGCTTTTCCAGCCACGTTTGTTTTTAATAGAAAAAAAACCTAAAGTTACTGCATGCTGGGAGGGAACTTCTATTTTTTTCTTTTCCTGCTGTTGTTTTTAAGGTGCAAGTTTATGCAAGTGCTGAACAGCAGTTTACTTTGGGAGAGAAAATATCAGAGACCTAAAAGAACAAGATGTTCATTCCAGATTTAAAAATAATCTGTTATCCCATCTGGGCACTTCTGCCCAGATACCACTATCACCTGGGTAAAAATTCCATTTTATAAGCACCAGGCTTGCTCAGGCATCTCCTGAGTTGCACCACAGAGCACTACACCAAGCAGCTGAATGGGATAGGGTAGGGTAGGGTAGGGTAGAATAGAATAAGCCAGGTTGGAAGAGACCTCCAAGCTCACCCAGCCCAACCTATCCCCCAGCCCTAGCCAATCAACCAGACCATGGCACTCAGTGCGCCTCCAGGCTTTTATAGAATCACAGAATGGCTTTGGTGGGAAGAGAGCTCCAAGCTCATCCAGCCCAACCTATCCCCCAGCCCTAGCCAATGGCACTCAGTGCCCATCCAGGCTTTGCTTCAACACCTCCAGGGATGGGGACTCCACCACCTCCCTGGGCAGCCCATTCCAATGCCAATCACTCTCTCTGCCAGGAACTTCCTCCTAACATCCAGCCTGAGCCTGCCCTGCCACAGCTTGAGCCTCTGTCCCCTCCTTCTGTCCCTGGTTGCTGGCAGCAGAGCCCAACCCCAGCTGGCCACAACCTCCCTCCAGACAGCTGCAGAGAGCAATGAGCTCTGCCCTGAGCCTCCTCTTCTGCAGGCTGCACACTCCCAACTCTCTCAGCCTCTTGGGGCTTGTACACAAAGCAGACATCTTCAGGTCTCACATTTCCAACCCAGAGCTTCTAAACCTTTCTGGTAAGCTTAGGCAGAGTGCAGCAGAGGCTGATTTAATCCCCGTGCAATAACATTACTTCAGCTGCTTTCAAAGCTCATTCTCCTCCTCAGATCATTCTTGCAGCCAAGCTGGCATGTAAACTTAGAGCAAACCTGAGATTAAATTCAATTTGTCAAGCACATGGACAAGAGGAGGCATGTTTAACTTGGACTCCTTCTCCCCTTTTAGCTCTGCTACCATACACCTTGAAGCAGATAGAAAATCCAGATGCCTGCAGAGCCAGGCAATGAGCTGCCTTGTCCCAAAGAAAACAGCAGCAGGACTCTCACTGACACAAAAGGTGGGATCCTGTCTGTACTGAATTCTGTTGTTCAATAACTCCATCCAGTCTTTGGGGCTTAAAGAGTCTTCTGCTTATTCAGCATAACTCAAAAACAAACTCTCCAGCATACTTTTGTATAGCTTAAGGCAGGTTAGTCCCCTTGGAGTCCCCCCTGCTTTGGTCTGTCATAACAGCTGAGGCTGTTCTGGCAAACTCAGCGTGGTTGCAACTCTGTGCTGTCATAGAAGGTGAGAACTCACAGATTCCTTTGGAAAATTAAATGCTTTTTGTCACAAGAGGCTCTCAGGTACACAAAATCACAGAATCAGTCAGGGTTGGAAGGGAGCAACAGGACCATCCAGCTCCAACTCCCCTGCCATGGGCAGGGATACCTCACACTAGACTATCTCCTGCTGTCTTTCTCTGAAGAACTCAAAGTGCCTGCACAGGCTGCAGAGGTGGGCACAAAACAACCTCAGGAGCTTCAAGGCCAAGGTCCTGCAGTAGGGTGGAGGCAATGCCAAGCACCAATGCAGGCTGGGCAGGGAGTGGCTGGAGAGCAGCCCTGAGGAGAGGGACTTGGGGGTGCTGATGGAGGAGAAGCTGAAGATGAGGCAGCAGTGTGCACTTGCAGGGCAGAAAGGCAAGCAGAGGCTGGGCTGCAGCAGGAGCAGTGTGGGCAGCAGGACCAGGGAGGGGATTCTGCCCCTCTGCTGTGCTCTGCTGAGAGCCCACCTGGAGTAGTGCATCCAGTGCTGGAGCCCCTGGGACAAGAGGGATGTGGAGATGCTGGAGGTGTGCAGAGAAGGGCCCCGAGGATGCTCAGAGGGCTGCAGCAGCTCTGCTGTGAGCACAGCCTGAAAGAGTTGGGGCTGCGCAGGCTGCAGAAGAGGAGGCTCCCAGGGGACCTTCTGGTGGCCTTCCAGGATCTGAAGGGGGCTACAAAAAAGCTGGGGAGGGACTTTTGAGGCTGTCAGGGAGTGACAGGACTGGGGGGAATGGAGCAAAGCTGGAGGTGGGGAGATTGAGGCTGGAGGTGAGGAGGAAGTTGTTGAGCATGAGAGTGGTGAGAGGCTGGAATGGGTTGCCCCTGCAGGGAGGTGTTTGGGGCCAGATCCCTGGAGGTGTTTTTGGCCAGGCTGGCAGAGGCTGTGGGCAGCCTGCTCTAGGGTAGGGTGTCCCTGGGCATGGCAGGGGGGTTGGGACTGGCTGATCCTTGTGGTCCTTTCCAGCCCTGACTGATTCTGTGATTCTACTTTGCCCTTCCCTTCCACAGTGTTAATGCTGATGAGCAGGGCACCTACTTTAAGTGGAGTGTCCAGGTCTAATCATCCCAGACTGACAAGACCAAATCCCTGTTTTCTCCTCCCCTCATCCATTCTCCCCAACACCACAAAAAAAAAAAAAAAAAACCCCACAAAAAAAACCAAAACACATTCTGCATATCTCAGAGACCATCCCAGTACAAAAAGTGCCTAATCTAGTCTTACCCAGGACAGCTTTGGAACCCCCTGAACACTGTCTTCTGGGTGAGTATCATCAATTCCCCTTAGCATGCACACAGGGCACATCATGGAAGCACACACAGCAAAAGAGGTTCAACTGAGCTTACACCAAGCCAGATGAGCTTTCTCCAGTGTCTACAGCACAGCCAGGGTCTCACTTCAGTCACAGCCATAGATATTTAGACACTACTACTGTTATCATGGCAGGTGTATGAAGAAGATTACTACCTCTGGAACTGCTCTGCAAGAAGGTCACCACCCAAGGCACTGGGGTGGTGGAACTGTTCACAGAGCTCAGCAGCCCTATCTGCAGATTTGAGCCCCAGTGGAGCTGTACCAAGGCTCTCTCTCTAATACAAATGCTTTGATGCTGTGGAACTTCTGGAATGGAAAATGTCCCCCACTAAAACTCTATAAGCTGCCCAAGTTTCACACTACTACTGTTGCCACAGCAGGTGTATGAAGAGGATCTACTACCTCTGGAACTGCTCTGCAAGAAGGTCACCACCCAAGGCACTGGGGTGGTGGAACTGTTCACAGAGCTCAGCAGCCCTATCTGAAGATTTGAGCCCCAGTGGAGCTGTACCAAAGCTCTCTCCACTAGAATCATAGAATGGTTTAGGTTGGAAGAGACCTCAAAGCTCAGCCGGTTCCAACCCCCCTGTGCCATAGGCAGGGACACCTCCCACTAGAACAGGTCGCTCAAGACCTCATCCAGCCTGGCCTTGAACACCTCCAGGGAGGGAGCAGCCACAACCTCCCTGGGCAACCTGTGCCAGTGTCTCACCACCCTCACTGCCAAGAACTTTCTCCTAACATCCCATCTAAATTTCCCATCTAATACAAATGCTTTGATCCTGTGGAGCTTCTAGGATGGAAAATGTCCCCCACTAGAACTCCACAAGCTGCCCAAGTTTGACTCCTCCTTAAACCAACCCTTCCAGAATGCTGTAAGAGGCATTCCAACTGCAGCTGGCACCCAGCCCTCATCGTGGCTGCTGCTGCTTCTGCCAACAGCAGAACCAAGAAGTAGATATTAGAAGGAGCTGAGCTCATTAGTTGAAAGCCCAGCAAGGGCTGGCTGCCCATCAGCAGAGCTGTACTAACTGAATGCCAAGAGTGAAATTCCACTGCACAGGAGGGATATTAAAAGAGGAGGTACTGCAAACATTAAAGGATTCTTAACCATATTCTTAGCCCTGCAGGATCCAAAGACAAGCATTAACCAAAGAGAACTCCCAGGAGAAGGTGGCTGGAGCAGGGACTTCTCCCCATTCCCTTCACATCAGCTCTCATCAGCACTCCAGTCTGAAGCATCATTGCAGCTTCTCTCTAGGGACACCAATATCTTGCCACATCTCCTTCTACAGGTCACTCTGTCCCTCTCCAGAGAGTTCTCAGAAGCAGATTCTGCTCCCATCAGCCACGCAAGGTAACAAAGGAGGTTGCCTTTCTTTACTCTATTATTCCTCTAGTTCTAAGGGCAGTGCAGCCAAATAAAAATGACAGGAGTTTATCCCTGCTCATGCACAGTCCCACGCCCACAGATGAAATAAAAAGTAGCTTGTGCTGGCAGCTTGCTGATATTGATGGCTAACACCATCACACTGCTCTTAAAAAAGAAAAGGTGGGGTTTTCCCTTAATATCACAGAGCTGGTGTCACCCCCGGACATTTTTATTCCCTAATATCACAGAGGTTGTGTTTACTCCTGGAGATCTTTTTTTCCCTAATATCACAGAGGTTGTGTCACCCCTGGACTCTTTTATCCCCTAATACTGCAGAGGTTGTGTCACCCCTCGACCTTTTTTTCCCTAATACCACAGAGGTTGTGTCATCCCTGCACTTTTTTTCCCCCTAATATTGGAGAAAACCCTGCAGCTGGGTGGAGGCAATGCCAAGCACCAATCCAGGCTGGGCAAGGACTGGCTGGAGAGCAGCCCTGAGGACAGGGACTTGGGGGTGCTGGTGGAGAAGCTGAAGATGAGGCAGCAGTGTACACTTGCAGGGCAGAAAGGCAAGCAGAGGCTGGGCTGCAGCAGGAGCAGTGTGGGCAGCAGGGCCAGGGAGGGGATTGTGCCCCTCTGCTGTGCTCTGCTGAGAGCCCACCTGGAGTAGTGCATCCAGTGCTGGAGCCCCTGGGACAAGAGGGATGTGGAGATGCTGGAGGGGTGCAGAGAAGGGCCCCGAGGATGCTGAGAGGGCTGCAGCAGCTCTGCTGTGAGCACAGCCTGAAAGAGTTGGGGCTGTGCAGGCTGCAGAAGAGGAGGCTCCCAGGGGACCTTCTGGTGGCCTTCCAGGATCTGAAGGGGGCTACAGAAAAGCTGGGGAGGGACTTTTGAGGCTGTCAGGGAGTGCCAGGACTGGGGGGAATGGAGCAAAGCTGGAGGGGGGGAGATTGAGGCTGGAGGTGAGGAGGAAGTTGTTGAGCATGAGAGTGGTGAGAGGCTGGAATGGGTTGCCCCTGCAGGGAGGTGTTTGGGGCCAGATCCCTGGAGGTGTTTTTGGCCAGGCTGGCAGAGGCTGTGGGCAGCCTGCTCTAGGGTAGGGTGTCCCTGGGCATGGCAGGGGGGTTGGGACTGGATGATCCTTGTGCTCCCTTCCAACCCTGACTGATTCTAGCACTGAAGGCCTGGGCTGTGGGGGTTGGCATCCACCTTCCCAGAAGCAGCTCAGTACTTGCTAAACAGCATCACAAGCAGTGGCAGCAGCATTCAGGGAATCAGCTCTGGGTGGGCTTCTGGTTGAGGGGCAGCACCTTCTGGAGCAGAAGAGCCTTCTCTCTTATGAGCTCTGAAAAGTTATCCCAGGCACTGGCCAGCTCAGCAAGCATTCAGATGTCCTTGCTTCACCTAAAAAGAAAGTGTGTGTGTGTGGGGGGGTAAATCTTGAAAGTAAAACCAAAAAACATCATCCCACTTCTTACAAAGGTTTTGGTTCATACCAGATGGCAGGAGACAAGTGGAGGGGAAATGAAGCTTAAGAAATCCAGGGAAATTCAGCCTTACAGGTACCAAGAGCATTTGTAAGGGAAGGGGATGGGAAAAAAAAAAATGATTATTCTGTTGTTTGATTGGACTCCAGGCAAACACTAAACAGATTTAGGTCAAGCATGACCCAAGAATAAATACCCAGTTTAAGAAACTGTGCTGACAGATGCTGAAACTGGTTTTGTAGATGTTGAAGCTGGCTTTGTATTGCATAAGACAATGTTTGTGTGCCTGGCCTGGCTGTATGATTTCATGATAAGGATGTGGGCAGCAGGCAGAGTGTGCAGCTCAGTTCTGTCCAGATCCAGCATGACTGCTACACACACACACACACACACACACACTCCTCTCCTCTCAGGGCTCCTTGCAACCATGCATGCCCAGAGCCTCTTACTGGCTTGCTCTTTGTCTTTTTTAACTCCAGACCTACAGCTTCAGTCAGCTTTCTTCCAGGACTCACTTGGAAAACACTGAAAACTTTGCAAAAAAAACAAAAACCATTAAAGCCAAGAGCAGTCAACTCAGCTCCTCCCAGCTGAGGTATGCCAGCTCTGGCACACAAAGACTCCCAAAGACTGTTGTTTTCTCATCTAGCAATTGCACTAACAACTTCTATACACAAATCTTCTCACCAGCTCACACACCAAGCATCCTCTTCCCGGGTTTATTCACATGCCAGGCTGCTGCTTCATTCCCATCCCTTATCACTGTGTTCAAGACCTTCCCCTCCCATCCTCCATTCAAGAGAGATCAACGTTGAGGTGCTGGAAGGTGCCCAGAGAAGGGGAGCAAGACTGGGGAGGGGCCTGGAGCACAGCCCCAAGAGGAGAGGCTGAGGGAGCTGGGGGTGTGCAGCCTGCAGAAGAGGAGGCTCAGGGCAGAGCTCATTGCTCTCTGCAGCTGTCTGGAGGGAGGTTGTGGCCAGCTGGGGTTGGGCTCTGCTGCCAGATACAAACCAGGCAACAGAGTGAGGGGACAGAGGCTGAAGCTGTGGCAGGGCAGGCTCAGGCTGGATGTTAGGAGGAAGTTGTTGGCAGAGAGAGTGATTGGCATTGGAATGGGCTGCCCAGGGAGGTGGTGGAGTCCCCATCCCTGGAGGTGTTGAAGCAAAGCCTGGATGGGCACTGAGTGCCATTGGCTAGGGCTGGGGGATAGGTTGGGCTGGATGAGCTTGGAGCTCTCTCCCAACCTGCCTGATTCTATCAGCCTCAACTTCCTAGACTTTTTCTCTTTCCAGTGCCTGTTAGAGACCCACACAACTTCACCAGCCAACTCCTCATTTAAAACTCCAGCAGAAAGAGGAAGTTATTAACCAGCCCCTCCCAAGGCCTTCTGCCACTCAGCAGCCCAGCTCTGGCACTGGGTGCTGCTGCAGTCCCCACTTCCCTGTGCCTAGCTGCAGCTCAAGTACCAGCACCTGCCTCTGTGTTCAGAGGATGGCTGCAGAGAGTTCATCTGGGTCAGTGTTGCTCTGTTTTCTGGTCCACCAACCCAGATGACCAATCTTCCATCTCAAAAGCAGGTTTTGTTCCTGATGTTTTTCAGTGATGGAGGAGGACAACCCAAGCCTCATTTTCTGTGGCTAGCAACCTCAGGACATCACAGTTGCTGGCCACATAGCAGTGAAGCAGCAGCTCAGTTTCTCTTGCACCACACTAGAGCTACAGGTGGACAGCAAGACAGTGTCAAGAAAGCATCAGTGTGGCCTAAAGTAAAAGAGGAGTGAGAAAGAGCAAGAATATTGTAAACTCCATTTTTGCCCTCAAGAAAATGCAGGCTGTCTGGAGACAGCACTCACTTGTCCTGCAGAGAATCCATCCCTGGACTCAGCTGCTGCTTTCCTCCTGAGTGCTCAGAACCTGCTAACAGCACAGGTCTGTTAGGGCTTACACAGGACCAGGACTCAGAGCAGCTTCCAGGTCTGGCTGTGAAGTCTGAGCCAAGGAGCTTCCTCCTTTCTTCTCCCCCCACCACTGGCATTTCCTCGCCTGTGAGTGCAGCCCAGCACAAGCTCCTCAGAGCAGTCTGCAGGATAATTTACTCATCCTTCATCTCTGGGTAAAAGGGAAAGAAGCTTCAGCAGGTAGAACCAGAGCCAGATTTTGAACACCTGTGAGCAAGGTTTAGGGGAAGGAAGATCTGAAGTTTGCATGAAAGAGGAGGCTGACAGTTGTACTTGGCTCCAGTGCACACATTTCTACCCCCTGCTTATTTCACCATTCCCCACCTTCCTGTGCTGAAGTGGAATCTGTCACAGAGCAGAGGTCTTCAGCAAAGCACTGTCCTTCAAATAGAGTCCCTTAAAGTCCCTCTAACAGGTTCAAGTGCTGTGAGTGGGTCAGCCTGCCTGTTTGCCCCCGCCACAGAACTGAGGGGAAAGTAACACACACAAAGAAACCACCACCCCTCTGGGTTGAGATGAGGAGTTGAGACAAAAAGAGTTCAAGATAAATGGGATAAGATAATGCAGAGTTGTGGAATGGGTCAGGAACTGGCTGGAAGGCTAAGCCCAGAGAGTGGTCATCAATGGTGCCACATCCAGCTGGCACAAGTGGTGTGCCCCAGGGAGCAGTGCTGGGCACAGTCCTCTTCAGTATCTTCATTGAAGATCTGGGTGAGGGGATTGAGTCCAGCATCAGTAAGTTTGCAGAAAGAATGGAAAAAGAAAACCTGAAGAGCAGGAGGAGATTCCATGAAACTGTGGCAGCTCTAACCTTAATGTCTTCATGCAGGAAGGTGCTCTGGTCCAGTACCCATGGCAACTCAGAGGCACAGAACAGCTCTCTGCCAAGAAAAGAATCCCAAAAGATTCCTTTCTAGCTGAAAACCAGGAGATGGCTGTGTTGGGAGGGGGCAGAAATCAGTATTTTACAGCAGACCAAGGGGCAGCAGTTAGCCCAAATTCAGAGGGCACTCAGTAAGCACATAGGGGAAAAACACACCAAGTCACTCCTCCTGCTTCACCCCAGTGTTTCTTCTTTTTTTTTTCTTCCCCCAGTCAAACAGAAGCCAGCAGCAGCCCACAACAAACACCACAATAAAATTTTCCCCACGTAGTGCTGGACAGTTCGGGCAGAATCAGTGTTAGTGGCTGGGAGCTGCTCTGCTTTTGCCAGTGGTGCCACCGGACAGCTTCACAGCCAGGTGACACTGGAGCTGCTTACCTTCATCCCACAACTGTTATAACCAGGACTCCCCAAAAAGAGGAACTCACCAATCACAGCAACAGCTACCCCAAGGCATGCATGGCTCAAGGCCTGCCTGACCTCCATTTGTCACCTTGCCCTTGGACACCTCATGCCATTTCCTACTTACTTGCATTTGCTGATCAAGTTTGCCACTCTTAGGCTCACAGCAATTGTCCCTCAGTATCACGAGTAAGGGAATCCTCCACCTCCTTGACCAGGAGCAGCCCACTGAAAGCAGCAGTGCCACAGTCACACAGCCTGGTGATGCTAACTGGAAGAGTGGGGCCAAGAGCCACAGGCAGTCTTGTCCCACTACAAATACATGCCACACTTGCACTGCAGAGCTCTGTTCCAAGGCACCTAACAAACAGCTGAGCATAAGCACCTACAGTAACTTCATCCACAGATATTCTGACTCCTGAGCCATTTACCTGCATTACCCTCAAGCAGTGCCCACGTATGCAGAGGATGCTTAATACCAGTATAGAAGTTACCTTCATTTTTGGTAGTCTGTATTAAAGAATTAAGTAGTGGTCAGAAAGCAGTAGGTGACTGCATGGAAAGTAATTCCCTAACTCACTCACCAAGAAAACTTCATGAGGGAAGCAGTCTGAAGTTTTTTCCAGCAGCTTGCTTGTGGGAAGACTTAGTCATGGTTGTCAGCAGTAAAACTGCTCAGTGACCTCCAGTCTTTGTCTCCACATGGCAAAGTGTCTGCACTGGGTTCAAGCACTGGAAGAATCCCTGTGTCCTAGCCACAGGGAGCTGGCATCATCATGTCCACTGAAGACTTCACTTTACCAAGATTTACCACTGCATCCAGTGCTAGAGCCCCTGGGACAAGAGGGATGTGGAGATGCTGGAGGTGTGCAGAGAAGGGCCCCGAGGATGCTCAGAGGGCTGCAGCAGCTCTGCTGTGAGCACAGCCTGAAAGAGTTGGGGCTGTGCAGGCTGCAGAAGAGGAGGCTCCCAGGGGACCTTCTGGTGGCCTTCCAGGATCTGAAGGGGGCTACAGAAAAGCTGGGGAGGGACTTCTGAGGCTGTCAGGGAGTGAGAGGACTGGGGGGAATGGAGCAAAGCTGGAGGTGGGGAGATTGAGGCTGGAGGTGAGGAGGAAGTTGTTGAGCATGAGAGTGGTGAGAGGCTGGAATGGGTTGCCCCTGCAGGGAGGTGTTTGGGGCCAGATCCCTGGAGGTGTTTGGGGCCAGGCTGGCAGAGGCTGTGGGCAGCCTGCTCTAGGGTAGGGTGTCCCTGGGCATGGCAGGGGGGTTGGGACTGGCTGCTCCTTGTGCTCCCTTCCAACCCTGACTGATTCTAGGATTCTAAGATGAAGTTCTCCTGAAGAAGAGGAGGAAGAATGCTGCCTGAGAATGTATTGAGCCTCAGTGCAGTGACCTTGCTAATAAACCAGGAGCAGCAGGGAAATTCTGTCACTTTTGACTGTCTCAGGACTTGTTCTACATGATGGTTTGTGGCAGCAGCTCAGTGTTTTCCCCTCAGAGGATGAGTTTCAACTCATTTTGGGGAGAAAAATAATCACAGTTAGCTGCAAAGAAAACTTGCAGCAAACCCAAAGTGGGGATCAGGACATGCACTGACAGATCCTTACAGGCTCAGAATGGCAAAGAAAAGGGTCAAAGCAGATCACACTACAAAAGGCTTTGGACATTTAACTGGAGATCTTTCCTAAGGCTGCATGAGGCTTGAAAAGCAGTGTCCATCATGAAGGTTGCTTTAAGGACTCTCATCTCTGGACAATCCAAATGTGGTTCACCAGGAACCTGCTTGAGTCTTTCAGCCCAAGCCTCATCCCCTATCTCCTGTAAGGCTTAGTTCCTTGCTTTTTACAATGAAGAGGAAACCATGCCAAGAGGCAGCCTCTCTCCTCTGGGATGTGTTAGAAGCAGTAAGCTGAGCACATCCAGTGCCAAGGCAGCTCACAGACAGTTCCACTCCTCCCTCCCTGCCTCTTGGGGGGCAGGCATGTCCTGCTGCAGCCAACCCATGCAGCAATTAGCACAAACTCTGCCTCACACACTTCATGCCTATAAATAAGCAGCCCAAAATAACCGAGGATCAGAGCAAACAAAGAGGCACTGCTGCCATCTCAGGCATCCAGATAACTTGTCAGGACCAGTAGCCTGCAGGCTGCAACCAGCTCCCAGGCCAGCCAACTCATCCCTTGCCACTCAGCAAGGCAACTGCAGGCAGTGAGGCTCTGGGCTGCAGAGTGCTGAGGGGAAGGGCAAGCTGCACCACACCAACCTGCCCCTTGAGCAATCAGCACCCCTGAGCGTTGCACACTGATGCAATGGAAACACTGCTCCCAGTACCAGCCCCAGTACCCCAGCAGCAGTGACACATCCACACCTTCACCCCAAGGTGCTGCTGCTGCTGCTTCAGCCCTAAAGCAGCCTGGAGGCACTGGGAATGCCTGAAGGCAAAGCTTTCTGCCCCACCAGGTATTTTCTTCTGCTCTGTTTCCTAACAGAGAGTGGCTTCACTAGACCAGTGCTCCAACAGCCTCTGCCAGGCACTGGCCTCCACCCCTCTGCCATCTGTTCCCAGCCTGTACAGCCAAAAAAAAAAAAAATCTTTACATGCTCCCTGAATTACAGGTAAAAGACCACAATTAGTTACATCATCATCTTTAGCCACATTCTTAAACTCCAAGCTCCAGTTAAATGGACCTGACACACTTCTACTTCCCCACACCTTTCTTCAGATTCCCTTCTCACTCAAGAGTGATTTGGGTTGGAAGGGAGCTCAAAGCTCAGCCACTTCCAACCCCCCTGTGCCATAGGCAGGGACACCTCCCACTAGAACAGGTCACTCAAGGACTCATCCAGCCTGGCCTTGAAGGGAGGTTGTGGAGCACAGAATGTGACGAGAATGATCAAAGATCCCATTCTGTGATTCTGTGCTCCACAACCTCCCTGGGCAACCTGTGCCAGTGTCTCACCACCCTCACTGCAAA
>VWZI01016409.1:0-15348 GCA_013396835.1 Psilopogon haemacephalus
TGGTCTTTAGCAAACCATTGTAGCGTTGGATCTTTCCTGAAGCTGAAAGTTCAGGTCTAATGGACAATTTCAATTTACCGTCCTCAGTTTCTACAGATGCTATTCCAAAAGCCCATTTATGACCCTTAGGATCTTTGAAACAACCTTCTCTCAGAAAGTCAATTCCCAGAATGCAAGGTGCATCAGGACCAGTTGCAATAGTATGCTTCTTCCACTCTTTACCAGTTAAACTTATCTCAGCCTCCAACTTAGTTAACTCTTGAGATCCACCAGTGGTTCCAGAAATAGTTATAACTTCTGTCCCTTTGCAATTTGATGGCAATAAAGTACACTGAGCACCTGTATCAACTAAAGCCCTATATTTCCGAACTTTTGAACTGCCAGGCTACCTCATGAATACATTCCAATAGATTTGGTTTTCTCCACTATCCCTTTCCTCCTCCTGGCTAGAGTAAGGGCACCCCTAATGCTGAACATGGCATGTAGGGTGTACACAGTGGTTGGTGTTGTTGTGAGAGGAATTACAATTATTAGAATAATTGCAATTGCTCCGAGGAGACGAAGAAGTGACAGCTACTCTTCTGACATTGTTGCCTCTGTTTCTGCCACTCTGCATTTCCCTGACTGTCTTTGAAATGAGTGGAGTAGGTTTACCATCCCATTTGTTCATGTTCTCACCAAATTGGTCACGTAGGATTATCCAGAGTGATGCACGTGATTGCTGGTGTCTAGGTAGAATTTGTCTCCTGGGCCAAAATTGCCTTGCAGGAGGTGGGCGTTTGTTCCTGATAGCAGAAATATGCACCCATTCAGATGATGAAGGAATGGTATCCTTTGCCAGATTGGATATGGAAGTTTTGAGTTCCTCCTTCATTTCTTTTGTGCTACCCGCTAGCTTTGTAGTCATATCCTTTAGCCCTGTAGTCATAGTTTGTATGGCAGAGATTAGGGTAGTATGTGACAAGCTGTTCTGTATTTCTCTCAGCTGATGAGTAAACTCGTGAACAGTGAGCCTTCTATTATCACCCTTTGATAGAAACTTGCTAGCTAGGATGTCAGCATAGGATGAAGGAGGAAGTTTAATACGCATTTTTATGAGACTTGTCCCAAGAGGAATGTTATCAAGCTCATGTATGGCATGATCTCCATAAAGTACTTCCTTCACAGCAAACTCCTTCAGAAGCTTAATTCCCTGCTCAACTGTGTTCTACTTCCTAGCTACCCATGGCAAATCATCTTGGGAGGTGTATCTCATACCCACAGGCAACAGAATACATGTCCACAAGCTAACCACACTGAGAGTGGTTGCCAGATGTTTGTCCACTCCACTGTCCTTTGTGAGTAGGCCTAGCTGCTTTGCAGATTTGTCTCCTACCTGTAGGGCATTTGCACCAATAGTACGGCATCTTACCAGCCAATTTAGGATTGGCTCTCCTGATTCCCTTGAATACTCCTTTCTAACTTCCCTGACCTCTCTGAAGAGATCATTAGAGCCTTGGATGTCATCCTTCTCCTCCTCTTGTCCTTGCTGGTCTGTTGGTGCCTGGCCAAACAAAACTCTTATAAAAGCATTCGTAATCTCCAGAGAGCTATCTTCCCATTGGTAGCTAATCCCACATTATCCTCATAGTTTGCTCTCAGTAAACTGGTCAAATCTTGAAGACTAACTCTCTTCTCTTCTTCTTCCTCCTCTTGTGCACCAGAGGTACCTGCTCCTGTCTTCTTTCAAGCTATGCTTTGATTCAAGGTTCAGTTTTAGTTTTGCAGGAGCAAGCATTGCCGTGGATTTTCCTTCTAACAGATCTGAATTTTGAGGGATCTGAGCTGCTGCTGCCTTAGGATCAGAATTGTCATTTGGGGTCACATTAGATGCTGCCTGAGAATTCAAACTGCTAAGAGAAGTTGTAGAAACCTGTGGACTTTGGCTACTTGACATGTTATTGTAAACAACTGAGTCAGTGGCAGCATTCCTGGGGCTGGAAGGAGAAATGTTTTGGGTACACAGTCTGGGCATGTTGCCAGAATTGTCATCTAAAAGATCTGTCTGAACAGCAATGGTTTTGTTTCTCTTTCTAGCTTGATCTGTCTGTTGTTTTCAAAGTCGTGGCAGACGCTTTCAGGCTTAAAGCAGAAATTAGGAATAAAATTATAATTAATAGGAAAATGATGGCACATGTTAAATATATCACCATGTTCTTTAAGTAAAAGTTTTGATAAGGATCAAGAATGGTGCTTTTTGACAAAATTACCCTTACCAGAGCTGTAGAATAGCTCATTTGGTTAGTAATATTTTCTGACTTATTAAAAGCATCAAAACCAGTACTAGTAGCAATTTCAATAATAGTATTGAAACCCACAGAACCAAGTATATAGTCACTGAAAAGAGAGTTTTAAACCTTTGCCATGCCAAATCCCTTATGAAAGTACCAATTTTATCAATAGGCAAGTGATGCAAAAAACCACAGAGTTAAAGGGTAAAATACTGTCCAAAAAATCCAGGTCAGCTTCACTTTTATCTTTAAAGTCTGTTCCAGATATGGAAGCATGAAATTCTTACACTCATTGAATGAGGTTTTACCAAGTAGCAAATGAGTTGAGGTGATTTTGCATTTTTTTAAAAAATGGTGCAATGTTTTAGGTGAGAGAAGGCATTCTCTTTAGAGCAATTTTTTCATCTTTATAATTTTAATAATGTTAGATAGTTTTGAAGTAAAAGAAAAATGCTTCCAGAAATCAGGTTTCTGAATGCCATGTCTGATTTTCAAGTATGTGAGTGTAGCAGTGCTACATGGGTTCTACTGGAAATGCCCCTCTTCCCTAGCTCTTAATTATTCAGTGCTTAATTGGTATTATAGCTGCTACTGGGCCAATATACATGCAAATAGCAGAACATATAATTAGACTGGCTGTAACCCTACTGTTAGAGGGTGGGAATCATGGTAAAAATGAAGAGAGCTTGTAAAAGTGAAAGAAATGAAGATAAATTTGTAATTAATTGAAAGCTCTTTGTTCATAGAAAAGGTGATTATTGAGCGTACTTCTGAAGGATATTGGAGCTATTTTAATGTGTGAAATGACACATAAATTGGTAAATATTTCTTCTATAAACCCGAGCTTTACTTATGGCCATCTCAAACTCAGAATTAATTGGTTATTATTTCTGTGGCTTGTTCTTGAACACAGCCTGGTTTTTGTAGATTGTTAAAAGCTTTTTAAAATTTTCTGCCTGATAAAAAGTAGTAACATATTCTTTTATCATTCCTCAATATTCATGACAACGCATTTAGATTAATTACAATCCCATATAGTTATCAGAATTATAATTTCAGGTGTTTTTGTTGTTTTGTTTTTGTCTTTTCACAGAATATAAATGAAGAATGATGCAATATTAATGCTTTCCATGTACAACTCCACAAGGATCTTCTGGAAGGAGTTGCAGTGAGATACAGAGTAATTTTTCTTCGGTACTATGTGGTGAAGCGAAGAAGCTCAAATTATCCACTTTTGTAGAGGCCAAGGACTTAAAATGTTTGTTATTTTGTGAGCAGAAGCAGTTCTGGAGTGAATTGAACTTCTGAAAATGCGGCCATGGACTGGTTCCTGGCGTTGGATTATGCTCATCCTCTTTGCTTGGGGAACTTTGCTTTTTTATATTGGTGGACACCTGGTACGAGACAGTGAGCACCCAGATCACTCTAGTCGTGAATTGTCCAAGATACTTGCTAAACTTGAACGGTTAAAGCAGCAAAATGAAGACTTAAGACGGATGGCAGAGTCTCTCAGGTAGAGTCTAAAATGACAGCTTCCCAGAGAATGGTTCAAATATGAAATGCCAGAAAAGAAATTCCAAAGGTTCTTTGAGGTTTGGATATGGGGTTTGGTGGTTTGAAGTTTTTTTAGTAAAAACTGTAACTGAATGGTAAAAAAACCTGTAACTGGTGCTGTAACTAACTGAGAATGTATTTCAAAACCTTTAATGTACATTTAGCTTTGTTCTTATATAGTAGTTATTTAACAGTCAATCTTTAGTGGTGTCCCAGTGTTACTGTCACAGTAACAAGAGGTTTGTAGGTAATTAACTCCTCCGTGCCAACCAGTCATAACTACTAGTGACTTCTGTACATGTCTCTATGCAGTAACTGGTAGAGCCGGTTTCAAAAATGCCAAAAAGACTTACACAGCTTGGTGAACATAAATGAGAACCTGATGAACATGAGGTGAAGTCAGCTGTTG
Source organism: Psilopogon haemacephalus (assembly GCA_013396835.1). Lineage (NCBI taxonomy): Eukaryota > Metazoa > Chordata > Aves > Piciformes > Megalaimidae > Psilopogon > Psilopogon haemacephalus. Next base: position 4,234 of record VWZI01016409.1, read on the forward strand.
CATTATGTGAATTCTTTTAACTAAGATTTTTATTTTACTTGCCCTGCTGCTAAACTTGTAGCAATACTTTATAAAATAGCAGGATCATCTCCCTTTTTATAATTACTTGTTACATTATAGATAGGTACAATTACAATTCAAAGTGCTTTTTGTCACCTTTTCAGACAGCTTTTAACTTCTGATATTTACCTTCCTAAGAGCTTGCAGGGGAGAGCTGCTTAGACAGGGTGTCTACCAGAGTCAGGTTGGACCCAAGTATGTGAACATCACCTCATACGGTCTGAAAGTGCTAATGGATCATGGGAACAAATGCAGATGTGTTGTAGGAAGACAGAGAAGAGCAAAGCTCAATATTAGAATTTACAGAATGTGGGAGACTAGTGTCTATTACTAAAACCTCCCAAGTGGGCTGAATTCAGTGGTGGTCTCTTCCATAACTACACACTCAGAAGGACTAAGACATGTGTGCTGCAGAGTCTTGGCTGGGATCACTTGTGTGGAACATGGACAGTAAGGGGCACTGGCAGTTAACTCTTCATTATGTCTCTTGAATGGTTCTTGCATGACAAGGAGAAACTGATTTTCAACTTTCCTTTTAATGTTCTTCATGAGCAGATGCTATTTTGGATCTTCTTCCTTGCTATTTTGCTTCATAAACCATAGGACAAGCTAGAGAATTGTCTCTTTTGTTTTCCTTACTGGGGTATTTTAATGGTTCTAGTCCTTTTCTTGTTACTTAATCGTTCAGTCAGTTCATTGAATGAAAACTTCATTCACATTAAGTCAGACATAGGGACTTTGTAGCAGTGAAATGTATTAATTTCCTTTGAAGCCTGTTCTGGTGTTTCTTCTGGTGTCTCCTCTCCCTTTTATGCACAGCCAGGGTTATTTGATCTGATATTCTGGGTATAATTCCCTGCTTGACTGCAGTGTCTTGTTACGATACACTGTTCCTGCTTTCTGGAGCGCACTGTTGATATGGCTGCACACTTCATGAGCCTTCTTAGCTGAGAGAAAGAAATGTCTGATTTCTGAATTTGTGAGACTGGGAGAAATACCTCTGCATTCCCAAGGTGCTGCACAAAGGTGAGGGGAGATGACAACCCCACTGCCCTCTGCACTAAGCAGAGATAATCTTCACCTTGAGTAATATGGCCATCAGTGGCTGAGTGGGCTGCAGTTTTCTAAGCTCAGTTTATTCATACAAGATAATAGCAGCATTGGCAGAAAACTTGATATATTGTTGTTGACCAAATGGTGTAATCTAGAGTGTGCTGCCCCAGAGAAACTTAGACAAGAACATATATTTAAATAAATAAGGTATCTTTAAATTCTTTTATTATTAGAACTTAGGGTTTCTTACCTCAAAGTGGGGAATATGTGGCCTTGAATGATCACTATCCTCCACACTTTTAGCCCCCAAGTTTGGCTGACTTTTCCTCTCAAGAAGGAGACAGAAGAAATGGGAGATGCATAGGTATAGGATAAGCTGTCTTTTGGGCAGTGATGTTTTTTGTAAACACATTTCTCTGTTTTCCCAGTCTGTCTATTCAGATAAATATGGCATTTTCAGTGCCAAGTTTTAAATAATACCTTATACTGCTGTTATGAACATACATTAAAGAAACAAAACACTGCTTAGCTTCAGAAAATGAATTTGAATTAGACAGAAAAGAGTACTTTTTCTCCACTTCACATGTTAAAGTCAAGACTTGTTTTCCAAGCTTTTCTGATCAAAGATGGAAATGGTGAATATGATTTAATTGCTAGAGTTTTTTGGCTTTGTACTGAAAACTAATTATTGATACTGGCAGTGAAATCTGGGTGGTTAAGATGACAGTCTTTATATCAGCATAGCTCTTAAACATGAAAGCTGTGGCCAAGCTGACTTTTGTTAACACTGAGGTAAAAGCTTGGTTTTGCTACCCTTCTCTGCTAAGAATCTGTAGCTAGAGAACTAAAGGGTGTTTTATTCCAACAGAAAAAAAGGCCCTCTTTTTTGCAGTGGAGATGTAGAATTTATTCTAGCACACAACAGGGCTAAGCCAATGCATGAATTTAAGCATATGTCAGTATTAACTCTAAGTTAAGGTTGCTTTGAGAGGAGCTTAAGCAAAAGCAGAGTGCCTGCCTGGGAACTTGTAACAAAAAACAGGCATCGATTAACTACACTAGTTAAAGTATTTTCACATATTTACTTAAAATTTTCAGATGGTAAAAACCTCCAAGTCAGTAAACTTTATTTTGGTCAACTAAGAAGCTTTGAATGGTAGGAAATTATCTGGCTGTGCCTTAAATAATAGGTAGTTTGGGCAGGGAGGAAGAGGAAAAAAAAGGTGTGGTCACAAGATTAAGTAGATTGATAGAAGTACAGTTGTGAAAATTTCTATTTTGCAGTTAGAGAAAACTGGGATTTTTGTCTTTAATTGCACTGAGACCCTAGTTATATGGTAAAATACATTTCAGTACAACACTTTTCAGTGGCCTAGCATTGCCCACCAGAAAGGGTTCTTATGACATCTGTGACTTCATTTGCACCTGATTGAAGTGTCAGCCCGCTGGGATGGGTGCAAATGGGAGCTGGGCTGTGCTTCATCCCACCCAGCCATCCATGAATGCCAGTTTACAGCAACAAGAAGTGGCCTTTCGTCTGCAACTTTCCTCTCCAAGATCTGACTGCTCTAATTGTGCCAGCTTCTGTAGCAGCTCTTTATCCCCAAAGACAACAACAACAAGAAAACCAAACATATCTACCTGGACCTGAGTAAGGTGTTTGACTCTGCCCCATATGATATCCTGGTCATCAAACCAGAAAAATATGGTCTTGATGGGTGGACAACTTGCTGGATAAGGAATTGGCTGGATGGTTGCACACAGAGTGGTAATCAATGGCACAATGTCCACCTGGAGACCAGTGACAAGTGATGTCCCTCAGGGGTCAGTGCTGGGACTAGTGCAGTTTAACAGCTTTGTCATCAACATGGACAGAGAAATCAAGTGCATCCTCACCAAGTTTACAGATGACACCAAGCTGTATGGCAGTCAACTTGCTAGAGGGCAAGGATGCCATCCAGAGGGACCTGGAGAGGTGGGCCCAGGCTAACCTCATGAAATTCAACAAGGCCAAGTGTAAGGTCCTGCACCTGGGTCAGCACAATCCCAAGCACAAATCCAGGCTGGAGAGCAGCCCTGAGGAAAAGGACCTGGGGGTCTGGGTTGACGAAAAGCTTAACATGAGCCGACTGTGTGCATGCAGCCCAGGCAGCAACTGTGTCTTGGGCTGCATTAAGAGGAGCATGGCCAGTAGGGCAAGGGAAGGGATTCTCCCCCTTTACTCTCATCAGACCCCACCTGGAGTCCTATGTGCAGTTCTGGAGCCCCCAGCACAAGAAGGATGTGGAACTGTTGGAGAGAGTCCAGAAGAGGGCCACGAAAATGATCAGAGGTCTGCAGCAGCTCTGCTATGAGGACAGGCTGAGAGAGTTGGGGCTTTTCAGCCTGGAGAAGAGAAGGCTTTGAGGAGACCTTACAGTAGCCTTTCCAATATCTGAAGGAGGCATACAGGAGGGCTGGGGAGGGACTATTCACAAGGTCTTGTAATGACAGGAAGAGAGGTAACTGGTTTAAACTGGTGGAGGGGAGATATAAACAGGATGTTAGGAGGAAGTTCTTCACAGTGAGGGTGGTGAGATGCTGGAACAGGTTGCCCAGGGATGTTGTGGCTGCTCCCTCCCTGGAGGTGTTCAAGGCCAAATTGGATGAGGCCTTGAGCATCCTGATCTAGAGGGAGGTGTCCCTGCCTATGGCAGGGGGTTGGAACTGGATGATCTTTGAGGTCCCTTCCAACCTAAACCTTTTTATGATTCTATGATTATGTGCATGCAAAATCAGCCATTCAAAAACTGAGTAATGTTGAGTCTATGACAAAGCTTTATACCATCTTGCATAGCCCTTTTTTGCTGTATGATACTTAAATCATGTTTGATCTTGGAATTGCTCCCCTGGTTGCTTCTTTTCACACAGGATATTTGAGACGTAGGATTAAGGTTTTAGGGCAGAAACAGGTTTTGTTTTGATTCTGTGGTTTGTTGTCTGTCTTTCTTTCCTTCCCTCCCTCTTTTTTCCCTTTCTTTGATTCTGTTTTTACCTTTCCCTCCAACATTTGTATGTTTTCTTTCATCGGCTTTATTGTGTCTTTCTGACTTCTTAATATTTGTATTTTATTTGTTACTCATATTGGTTAGGAAAACTTTATATTTTGTAAGAATTTTTGGTGAGGTTATTTTGAGATTGCTTTTATTACGTATCTTTGGAAATTGTCTGAAATAAAAATACTCCTTTAGGAATGAAGTACACTTTTGTGGTGCTCTTCTGATGACTGGAAATGACTTCAGGCATCACTTGGTTTTTACAGTGCATTTGAAAAGCTTTGGGTGAGAAGCTACTGTAGCTTTTCCTTTTTCCCGTTATGATGCTTTGTTAAACCTTCCTTCTGGGCTATAAAAGAGGGGCGCAGATGTGTATTAGTGATGCAGAAGATAAATGGAATTAAAGGTGTTTTGTATTGTCTGAGTTCTAGAAATTATGTGCATGAATATTGTGGCATAATGAGATTTGGAAAGTTAAGCACAGTCCTTCCATGTTTGTGAACAATATTGTGAGAGCAAACCTGGGCTGATTTTAAAAGCAGCCTAGATCCCATTAGTGCAAAACAGTAATAAACTCAAGCTTTTTATAGATTGTTATTTTACTGTTCCATATCCAGTAGAATTAGAAGAGCCCTTTCAAGAACACTTCTTACAGATCATGTAGGTCTTGCGGCCAAAAGAGAAATCTTTGCTACTTTTTTTTTAAAGGGAAACTCAATAGGGAGTAATGCTTAGTGTTTTATTATGTTTCATTGTTTTCCAATAATGTAGTTTTACTTGAAAAAACTGTTTCCTAGGAGGATTGTCACATGGCTGCTAAAGGCTGTCACTTTTGCATCAAGATGATGCAAGGCTTTGATGAGGAGAGCTTAAAATTACTGTTTTTCTTAGATGGAAACTGGAGAAGTTGTATGCCTTCAGATGGATCCTAGATTTCTGTGTCTGCAGTATGTGGATAGTTGATGGTATTTCTTGTGCTGCTTTGTGTCCTGCTGGGTGATAGCCAAACCTTTATCTTTTATGGTGTATTAGCAGTACCTTTTCCTGGAAAACATGCCTAGTAGTATAGGGCCAGCAGCATCAGAGCTGTTAGTGAAAACAGAGAATCTTGTTCAGTGTGCAAATATTGTGTTCATATTACATGTACGTCACATTCTGTATACATTGACTTCCTGAAGTCCATTAAATAAGATACTTGGGAGAACCTGCATCTTTTTAAGTAATTGTCATAACCTGTTTCTTCATCTAAACAGGATCATGAGTTATAAAATAGAAGTGGAAAAGGGCAAAATTCAATCAAGCAAATAAAACCAACCCCCACCCCACCCTATATTTCTAGACATGATTGTCAGTTCTGAGTGTAGCTTCAGAAAGAAGAGGCAAGATTTTAGATTTGAAAGAGCACCAGCAGCAGCTACATTATAGGATCCTAACTCCAGACCAATTAATCAGAAAGAAATCTATTAAGTACTTCTATCAGTTACTCTGGACAGTAAGCCTGTAGTAAGCATTGGAAGGGACATGGAGCTGCTTTGGTTGATAGAAAACTAAATATTGTTTTGAAGTACTGTTCTCTATTAGAATCATAGAATCATTCAGGGTTGGAAGGGACCACAAGGATCATCTAGTTCCAACCCCCCTTCCATGGGCAGGGACACCCTACCCTGGATTAGACTGGACGGAGCCTCATCCAGCCTGGTCTTAAACTCCTCCAGGGAATTGGCCCCAACCACCCCCCCGGGCAACCCATTCCAGTGTCTCACCACTCTCATGGTGAAGAACTTCCTCTTCACATCCCATCTGAATCTGCCCACCTCCAGCTTTGCTCCATTCCCCCTAGTCCTGTCACTACCTGGTAGCCTAAAAAGTCCCTCCCCGGCTTTTTTGTAGGCCCCCTCCAGATACTGGAAGGCCACAATAAGTAGAGGGGGAGAATCAACTCCCTTGACCTGCTGGCCACACTTCTCACTCGCCTCCACTTGGACATGGACCCATTGACAGCCACTCTTTGGGTGCAGCCATCCAGCCAGTTCTTTATCCATCTGGTGGTCCACCCATCAAACCCATGTTTCACCACCTTGGAGACCAGGATGTGGTGCAGGACAGTGTCAAAGGCTTTGCTCAGGTCCAGATAAATGACATCAGTTGCTTCCCTCTCATCTATTCATGTTGTGACCTGCTCATAGAAGGCCACCAGGTTTGTCAGGCAAGATCTGCCCTTGGTGAAGCCATACTGATTGGACCCAATCACGTCTTCACTATTCTTCTGTCTCAGTAGTGCCTCCAGGATGATCTGCTCCATGATCTTAGCAGGCACAGAGGTGAGACTAACTGGCCTGTAGTTCCCTGGCTCCTCCTTCCTACTCTTTTTGAAAATGGGAGTTGTTTCCCCTTTTCCAGTCAGTGGGAACTTCACCAGAGTGGCAGGACTTTTGGAATATAATAGAGAGGGATTTAGCAAACTCCTCTGCCAGTTCTCTCAGTACCCATGGGTGTCCATCGGTTCCCATTTACTTGACCACTTTCAGGTTCTTCAGATGATTGCAAACCTGATCTTCACTTATGATGGGCAGCTCTTCCTTCCAGTCCCTGCCATTATCTTCCATGACTCCAGGAGTGTGGCTGGAGGCCTTTGCATTGTAGACCGAGGTAAAGAAGTCTTTGAGAACCTCAGCCTTTTCTATGTAACTTGTGACCAATTCGCCTGTTTCCTTTCTGAGGGGCCCCACACCTTCCCTACTCTTCTTTTTACCATTAATATACCTGTAGAAATTCTTGGTGTTCCCTTTGACCTCCCTGGCTAGATTCAATTCAAACTGTGCTTTGGCTTTCCTAATTGGATCTCTGGCTGCTTGGGCATCTGCCTTTTATACCCCCTATTCTAGTTGTCCTTTCTTCCACTGCTTACAGAGTCTCTTTTTGTGAGACAGCGTGTCCAGGAGCTCCTTGCTCAGCCAGGCAGGCCTCCTGGCATTCTTCCCTGCTTTCCTCTTTGTTGGTATTCATTGCTCCTGGACACAGAGGTGATCTTTGAATACTTACCAATTTTCTTGAGCCCCTTTTCCTTCTATGGCTTCGTCCCATGATACTTTGGCCAGCAGATCCCTGAAGCAATCAAAGTCTGCACGCTTGAAGTCTAGGGATCATAAGCTTAGAATACATCCTTCTGGCTGCTCTGAGGATCTTAAATTCCACTGCTTCATGGTCACTGCAACCAAGGCTGTCCCTGAGCCTCACATTGGTCACCAGCTCTTCTCTGCTCGTGAGAACAAGGTCCAGGATAGCACCTTTTCTTGTTGGTTCCTCTACCATTTGGAGGCAGAAGTTGTCATCTGTGCAATCCAGGAACATCCTGGATTGCTGATGCCTTACCGTGTTGTCCCTCCAGCAGATGTCAGGTGGTTGAAATCCCCCATGAGCACCAGGGCTTGTGACCTGGAGGCCGCTTCTATTTGCCTGTGAAGGTCCTCATCTATTTGGTTCTGCTTGTCAGGTGGCCTGTAGCAGACCCCTACAGTAACATCACCCTCCCCTGTCTTCCCTTTAATTTTAACCCATACACTCTCAACCACCTCATCATCCTTCCTCAGTTGTAGGTCCACAGATTCTACCTGGTTACTGATATAGAGGGCAATGCCTTCTCCTCTCCTCTGCCTATTCTTCCTAGAGAGCTTGTACCCATCTATCCCTACATTCCAGTCATGGGACTCATCCTACTAAGTTTTAGTAATAGCCACTATGTCGTGGCATCCCTGCAGCACAGTGGCCCTTAGTTCACCCTGTTTGTTAACCAAACTTTGTGGATTTGCATAGAGACACTTCAGCTGGGCTGGCCCTGTCCTCCCTGTGTGCCAATTCCCCTTGATTTCCTCAGCTTGTTCTGGTACAGGGCACTCATTAGCTCTCAGTCCCTCTGCCTCTGGTGAGCTGCCCCACTGTTTGCCACCAGTCAGCAGGAGACTGTTAACCCCTTCCCCCTTCAAATCTAGTTTAAAGCCCTATCAATGAGCCCTGCCAATTACTGCCCCAGGATCCTTTTTCCCCTCTGGGACCAGTGACTCCCATTAGTTATTTGCAGCTCTGCTGCCTTGTAAACCGAGCCATGATTGTATTTAAAGTGCTTGAGCTTTGAAGCTGAGGGTACAGCACAACAGTGTGTGAGGGAAGAAAGTTGTTGAGCTCCATGGTGTGTACCTTTGTGCTTTCCATCGGGCTTTGTGCAGATCTGAATCAGGGGAAGGGACACATCTTCAGGGTGTGTACATCAGCACTGGTGAGGGCTATGGTGATTGGAATCGATAAGGGATGCTGCTCGCTCTTCATTTTCGGGTAATGCTGAGTGTTTTCTTTCAGATGCATTTACCGAGGAGATTTTATCTTGGAAGGGTGAAGTAACAACTTAATGATTTTTGTTTGTTTGTGTGTGTTAGTCATTAATAATTAAACATAATTTTGGGGAGAAGAGAAAAGTGAAAGAAGAAAAGCTAACCATAATGAGGCTTTGGTTAGTTATCAGCCATCCAGCTCCACACAAAGAATTCAGAAAGATATAAATGAAAAGCAGAAAATATTTGAGTGTGAACTTGTGAAATGTGATTTTTTTTCATTTTGTTGATAAATTAGTGTAAGTTTTTATATACCTTAGAAAAAGGAAAATGTTAGAACAGTTATTATAATTTATTAGTTTTACAGTTTTTCACAGTTATTTTACATGGTGTGGCAGTTCTTCCAGCTAAATTGAATGTCCCTCCATTTAATTTTTGAGGGGTTCTTTTTGCAGCCAGAGATTTAGATTAGAGAACACTTATTTGCTGTTGCCTCTGTTACCTGAAGGTGATAAGAAAATGGCCTCAATGATATGGAAGATATACACAGAATTATTTTTTCTGTCTTTAAGTTCAAATGGATTGCTAAATGAGGAGCAGAGCAGAAATGGGTTATATCTACAGCATAATCTTTTTGATGTTTAGAGTTACACAGTAATACCTTCATTGATATAAATTAATTATGGAAAAGATAACCTATACTAACTGCAGAGTAGTAGGAAACAGAAATTACACCTTGTAAGTCTTGAGAAAAAGAATTCAAGCAAACCAGTATTCGGTGCGCTGTCATGGCTGCCCATGTAAATGGATTATATTTTGATTTATTTTGTATTTGTAACTTAATTTACAATGTTGTCATGGCAATAAGTTAATACTATTCTCTGCTAGATGCTGATATATTCTTTTATTGTTGAATAGAATTATTATAGTTTAGAGAAACTTTAGTCTCAATTCTCAAATTTTAATGAGCAAGCAAGTTGTCAGGACATATTTTGATAAGAAAAGTTGTGTAAATGTTTTTCAACAGGAATTCTTATTCATAAGTATGCATTATTCCTAGGATATCCTGCAGTAGAAGTTACTTACATAGATGATGCCAGGAGTAGAGATAAGGATTTTAATTCCAACACTTCCCCTGAAATGTTGCCTTATCTCAAATTCAGTTGATGTACTTGTAGTGTGCAGTAACAAGAAAGCTGTGCTGATTGCAGAGAAGAACCTTTTCCTTAATTTTGAGACTGGATGAAAGTGAGTAAGACAGCAGTTTCAAGTCTGAGGTAATAGTTGTAAAGACAAAACTGCAAAACAAAAGTTATTTTAGTTTTGACCTAAAATGATGTAATTTTTGAAAGTCCAAGCAATTAGCTTAGGAGAATGCCCCCTCCCCCCTCTTAGCTCCTTTTAATAACCTTAGTAAAGGTTTTCATTGCAGTATGCCAAAGTAAGTTGAATGTTAATAGCATGTACTTTTCTTCTAAAAATCTTAATTATATCAAATGGTCAGAATTTTTCTGCTTCTTCCTATGATTTACAACCATCTTTCTGCAGGACCATGTAACTGCTTCTTTTAACAGATTCCTCTCATGTTCAGAAGATGTCTTTGCTACCTGAAGGTTTCTCATGGCAATATATTGTATCCTTTTTACTTTTTGCTCTTCACAAATTGTACTGTTAGGGAACGTAAATTGTACAAGATCAGCCATTTTTCCTGGTCATTTTCTGTTTAGTTTGTCTGTTACAATCCACATCATGGAAGGAGGATACTGAGAGAGTGTTTAAGACCAGATGTTTTCCACAGTTCTGTCATGCATGTGATACCAAGTTGGCAGATGATGAATTTGCTTCAACCTTTGTTTTAAACTAGTGCAAAGCTTAAATGTGTTCCAATATGTTTTTTAAAGGTTTGTTGATATGGTCTTGTACATGGCAGTACCATACTTGATCTCAGTATGAGATCATACTATATATTTGTGGTAGAATGAAATTCACCCTCCCTCTGTATGGGCAATCCCATTTGTATTTAGGAGCTATCCATGCTTAGGATTATAAAAGTTTCCTCAGTTTTGTCATACTTGTTCCCTTGGTGTGTGAAAAAGCAGATGCATGCACAGTTATTGGTAATTGTTTTTTGTTTACCATGATAGCAATAAGTTACTATCTTTCATTTGCTTTCAAATAGGGAGGTTTAAGTGTGCAGAATTTGTCACTAAACTTCTGTCAGGCCGTGTAGCTTTCTTTTCCACCTCTGTACCTCTGAAAAAAGGGCTTAAATACTATCCTTCCTCTGATACACCTTTCTGGTGTTTATTCCCTTCAGATGTTCCAGTGAAAATGGACTGTTCATCAGTTCCTAAATTTTTATTGGCATTTAATTAACCAGATCTGAGAGACAGTAAAATTAATGTAGAGCTAAAGTAAAATATACTGTTTAGAGTGCTGTCATTTCTGGGTCAGGCTGAAGATACTGCCACTTTTCTTTACACTAGAGGCATCTTTCACCTGGCAGGAGGTCTTCCCCGTGGCTTCTTGTAACTTTGAGTGTGTGTGCGTGAAGAGAATATCGCTTTATTTTTATGCTCCTATTCCATCGCTAATGAAGAATTTTGTATTCTTTACAGTTCTCCAGACTTTTTAGTACACAT
>VWZI01016409.1:16389-87807 GCA_013396835.1 Psilopogon haemacephalus
TTTTTAGATCATATATTTTTTTTTTTTTTTTTTTTTTTTTTTTACATCCTAGGATACCAGATGGTCCCATTGATCAGGGACCAGCTGCAGGAAAGGTACATGCTTTAGAGGAGCAACTTCTAAAGGCCAAAGAACAGATAGAAAACTATAAGAAGCGGACAGGAGATGGTTGGTAGATAAGTTTTCTTTTACTTCTAAATCAAGTTTTGTGGTTCCATATCACAAATGGCTTGGTTTCTTAGCAAATAATTAAGCTACAGATGCTGATGATTTACTGTCATTTATTTATTTATTTATTTTAATAGGAGGCCTTGGAAAAGACCACGAAATATTGAGGAGGAGGATTGAAAATGGGGCTAAGGAACTTTGGTTTTTCCTCCAGAGTGAACTGAAGAAGTTGAAAAATCTAGAAGGAAGTGAACTGCAAAGACGCATTGATGAATTTCTGTCTGATCTGGGTCATCAGGAAAGGTACTTGTATTAGTTAATTCTAAATATAAGCTGTAAGGGTTATGGATTGATTTGAGTAAACTACTGATACACTACTTAAGAGTCTCATAGGGTAAATTATTGTTCTGTGGTCTGAAATACTATGTGTGAGGTGTGGATGTAAAATTATTACTTGTATTTCATGGGACACAAAGCATATATCAATCTTATGTCACTACAGCTTTTTTTTTTTTTTTTTAATCTTTAATCAGAAGACTTGGGTGCCAGTTGTTGCTTTTCAGCTGCATCTGTCTGTATCTGTGTTTATGTGCATGTTTGTACATAGAACAAAAACATTAAGAAGAAATTAAAAGTTCATTTTATATATCTCACTGCCTTTTGTAAATACTGGGATATAAGTTATATTGACTGTTGGGATATTGTGTAAGTGGAATTCCTTTAAAATTGGCTAACACCTTAATTTGAGGACTAACTGTCATTCTGAAAAGTCACTTCTTTTGTAATTAGAATTTATCAGAATACTTCAGACAGAAATGACCTTTAATTACACTGTCATTATGATGTTGTTCATAGATGTGTTGGAAGTGCATTTTCAGTTGTTGTTGATCTATTTGCCTCCCCATTGTTGAAGTTCCTTTTGTACTGCACTAAAATACACTGTATGAGTTTTGTTCATGCTGAACAGAAATAATCCAGGAGGTATTAAACATACGGTAAAATCTGTCTGTAAGCTTATTCTATTTATAACTCTGTTCCTAACAAGATTGCAGTGGCAGTTTGTGTCTCATTAGTAAACAGCTGTTAGGAAAATAGTTGAATTAACTAAATGAACTACCTTTAGCAGTTACCTCTTTCTGGCAAAAGCTGAGATCTGCATGTGTGAACATCAGGAGTAAATCATTAGCCGTTGAAACTAACATTGCAGTAAAAGAAAAAAAAAAGAAGTTTCCAGTCCTTTGGAAACAATGCAAACACTATTTAAAACATAGTTTAAAAATAATATTAATTTAATATTAATGTGGGCAAATAATATAGTCAATTAAATTCTGTAATTTCATATCTGACTATTTCATAACCCAGTTTCTCAGACTGATGTGGTTTAAAGCAAGAAGGAACTATTCAATTATTGAGAGCTATTATCTTTTTAAAATATGCTATTACATTTCATTCAATTATTTCTCTACTGAGTGCAATTATGGATGTTGACTGACATAAAAGTAAGTGCTTGGCCATGGCAGCATTTTCAGAAAGACTTGAGAACTTTAGCTAGGCAGTCAAGTGACAGAGAAGCTACCACTTCCCTGGACAGCTGGTTTCAGTAGTTACCTCCACTCAGAAATACTTCTTCTCCAGAGAAGTTACTTCCATTTTGGTTTCTTGGACTTCAGGTCATGGATTCCTGATGTAGCTTTTTAACTCCCTCTGCCAAAACTGGAGTAAGTAGTCTAATGCCAGACTTACTGATGTTTGTAATGGAAATAAACCCACCTGTGTACGCATTTCTACTCTGTACAGCCAGAATCACATCAGGCAGTGGCCACAGGGACACCTTGGATAATGTTGTGTTTATGGTGCCAGCGGTTTTGGTGTCCCTGCCTCCCAGCATGAAACTGTATCTTCACATCTCTCAGGAGGAGGTGAAACCCATGCTAGAATTCCACACCCTTTTGCTTTGAATAATAAAAGTCTATGTTGTATACCTTTGGGAGTTATGAGGTAGTCATAGAATGGTAGGGGTTGGAAGTGACCTCTTGAATCCGACACTCTTGCCAAAGCAGGACCATCTAGGGCAGGTCCCATAAGAATGCTCTAGAGAAGAAGACTGCAACCTCTCTGAGCAGCCTATTCTAATGCTCTTTCACTCATACAATAAAGAAGATTTTTCATGTTGATGAATCCTACTGTGGAAATCTGAAACCACTGTGGTATTGGATGAAGTTTTTGTCTGATGCTAGAAATCACAGCTGCTCTTTTTACTGTCTTTACTTAAAAATGTAATAGTTGCATAAAAGTATCCTCACAGTGGTTCTCAAAAGCAGAATGTCCTGAAGTCTGTTGTGCCTTGGTAGTAGATCTGTGTAGACCTTCCTATGTGGTGAGATCCCCTAAAAGACTGAATTAGTTTAAGCTAAAACCCAACAGCCAGGAACATGGTTTTATTAAAATAAAACTCAAGGTGTTTTGTTTTGGTGTTTTGTTTTTTTTTTTTGTGTGTTTAGAGGTTTTTTTTTACAAATAGAAATTCAAAGAGATTGCATACCAGAAAAGAGATACAAAAATGTTTCTACAATATTCTGCTTTTGTCCATGGTGTATTTACAGCCTTGGCTTTGGGCAATAAATTTATCTTGTGTTGCAGAGTGCTGCTCTTCTTCCTCTAGTTCTGAGGAAGTTTGTTATTTCACCTTGAGGTCAGGCTGCTCTTTCCCTTAAATCTCTTGGGCTGGCTGTGTGAGTTGGAGGAAAACTCCCACCTCACTGCATGCACACACTTCGGCCCCTGACAAACTGCTGTATCTAGGGTGCTCTTTTTCCTTGGGATACAGAGGAGCTTCCCAGGGAAGGAGCAGTCTTCTTTTCCCTCTATAGAGTCCATCTGGCCTCTTCTCCCAAAAGGAACATAACATAAGCTTAGACTGAGCAAATCACTCTGAGAATCACAACTTCTTGGTGTGTTTTATTGTGGGTTTTCTGCTGTGGTTTTTTGTGTGGTGGTTTTATTGTTTGTTTGTTTTTTTGTTTTGTTTTTTGTTTTTAAAGGGGTTTAAGTTGCCAAATGCCCTTTCATTGTCTTAAAAAGACTGTTACTTATGTATCTTAGATAAATGGAATACTGCATGTGAAGCTAGTATTACTGGTTCAAATATATATAGACATAAATATATATTTTATACTTTAATATATATTATAATCTAATATTTGGATGAGAAATATTAGTGCTAATTGTTAGTACTTAAAGAAGTTTGTGATGGCCTGATGGGAAAGTAGACAAAGGGGTGAGTGGCAATCAAATGATGAGATAGCCATGTGAGGCAAGTGGTAATGTTTATTTTTGGTTGGTGGTNTAAGTTGCCAAATGCCCTTTCATTGTCTTAAAAAGACTGTTACTTATGTATCTTAGATAAATGGAATACTGCATGTGAAGCTAGTATTACTGGTTCAAATATATATAGACATAAATATNTGGGAAAGTAGACAAAGGGGTGAGTGGCAATCAAATGATGAGATAGCCATGTGAGGCAAGTGGTAATGTTTATTTTTGGTTGGTGGTTTGAGAGGAAGGCTTCTTGTGTTGTTTTTAAAGAGGTTATAAATCTAAAGACAGTTTCTGTGCCTCTGGATAAGTAAAATTGACAATTTTTTTTCTAATCTTAGTGCTGATACTACTGATATGATAGCACTTGGATGCCTTAGTCACTACTTTTTGCCTGTGTCCTAGGGCTTGTGCTGATTTTCTCCCAGAGAATCGCATGTCAGGTACTTTCATTACTCATTCTATTTTTAATAAGTGTGACCCAATGCAGTTTCCTGCATTGTATAATATGGAATTATTTTCTTGTAGCTGCCATAGGGTAGAAGGTTGAGTCAAATTTTATTTTAACAGAACAGATCAATCCCCTGGTGGTCACAGTTGTTTCCTATGTGGCTATTACATTGCCAAGTGAGTGTTACTGATACAGTGTCAGTCCTCTCCTCCTGGACAGCAGCTATCCTCAGGGCTTTTGTGGTAGCTGGCCAAGGTCTTTGGTGCTTAGTGTTTGGACATATTTTCATATTTCCTTTGATTTTGGTGGCGCATACAGCATTTTATTTATTTTTTTGTCAATGTAAAGTTTCAATGAAGTTTAAATGCAATTTGGGCATATGGCTGGATTCTGTGTCTAGACTGATCTTCAAAAATGTGTTAAAAATGCTTGCCCTCCCCCATTTATTTGTGACAGTCTAATGCAGATTAAACTTGTAGCCAGATTCAGTACTCCCATCTGCTTTCCAGGAGCAAAGCGCTTTTAAGTGCAGCTCCAAGATCTAATTTCTGATATGAAACAAAAATAACAACCACATACTGATATTGCTGGCTAGTAATACAATGAAAGATCAGGTTTCATGTACTAAATATCTGCAGAGCTGCTGTCTGAAATTCTTTCTGCCATTTCATCACCCTCAGTAGCCTCCAGTACTCCTCTGTAGGCTTATCCTATGTCTGCATTTTGCTGTCTCGGGCTCCTGGATCACCAGCACATCTACTTATTAGCTCTCACATGGAGCTTGATTCTGGTCTTTGCTATTAATTAGTCTGTGTTTCTCCTAAATCTGTATTAATAAACCATTTTAATGGTCTGTCACACTCAAGGGAACCTAGCAGATGGAAACCTGGAAAATGCACATTTTCCGGCAGCAGTGACTAAACAAGAAAGTCTGTGTGACCAAAAGTGTGCTAGTGTTGCACTACACCCTATTATAATTGCCATGAATTTTTCACTTCCTGGTTTAGAGCAGCTTTATAAGTCCTTTGTTGTTGTTGTTTGTGTTTTGTTTTTTTTTAACAAAAGTATTGTGGAAATTTTGCAAACTTGCCGGAATTTGTAAAATCTTCCACCCATTATTTGATAATAATCTGCATGGGTTGTAGTGAGCAAAACTGCCACTCCCTAACATGTTGAGTCACTGAGGCTGTGCAAGGGCTCTCTTCTCATTCCTCTTACCTCAAAAATACTGGGGAATTATATTTAGTCTATAAGGATTAGTATCATAGAATGGTCTGCGTTGGAAGGGACATCCAAGGGTCATCTAGTCCAACCCTCTCTGCAGTAAGCAGGGGTATCCTCCACTGAGGATGCTCAGAGCCCTGTCGAGCCTCACTTTGTTTGTTGTTTTTTGTTGTTTTTGTTTTTTTTTCCCCCCCCCTTAATTTACTTGTAGGTATTGTGTTTTCAGTTGTTTTGTGCCAATGTTGAACAGAAATGTATTTCTATAAAATAAGAGTGTATTGATGACTTCAAACACAAGAACAGAGAAGACATTTACAGAGCCAGTGAAAACATTTGAAAATTGCTTAGTGTGCCAGTGGCAGGACAGCTGCTTTAGAGAAGGATTTTTTTAAAAAAATATTTTTAATGTTTAGACCTGAATTTTATCATCTTTCTTTAAATATACAACATGGTTGCATCCAGAATAAGATGAAACATACCTTTGAACTCCCCATAAAACACATAGGTGCCCTTTTTGTGACGCACTGTGCTGGGTCTGTGCGCGGCCGGGTTTTGGGGGGCTGCTGTGAGAAGCTACCAGAAGCTCCCCGGACTCTAAGGCAGCCTCGCTGCTGGC
Organism: Psilopogon haemacephalus; assembly: GCA_013396835.1. Lineage (NCBI taxonomy): Eukaryota > Metazoa > Chordata > Aves > Piciformes > Megalaimidae > Psilopogon > Psilopogon haemacephalus. Next base: position 22,164 of record VWZI01016409.1, read on the forward strand.
AGTTCGCACCTCTGTCACGACGTGTTTGAGAGGGGAGAAACTGCTGGGCGGCTGCTTCTCTTGTGGTGGTTCTTTTGGTTTGGATAGCAGAGCGAGTGACGCAGAGAGTACATGGGGACACCGAGGTCAGTGAAGTGTAGGGGGAAGGCACATACCAGAGCAACCGTCCCCCTTCAGCCCGGGGACAACCCCATGTCTGGACAGGTGGCTGCGGCTGAAGGAGGCCGTGAGAAGGGAGCCTGTGCTAGTCGGTTGATAGAGTTGGTAAAATGGTGGTAAATGTTGTTTAAATTAAATCGATTCTGTTTCCCCAGGCCGAGCCTGTCTTTTGCCCATGGCCATAAGGGGTGGCTGAGCCCTCCCTGCCTTTTGTCTCAACCTTGGAAGCCTTTGTTATGTTTTCTCCTCCCCACCCCAACGGGGGTAGGAATGAACCAGCTGCTGTGAGCTGTTTAGTGCTGTCTGGGTGGGCACTACTAAGCTGAAGTACTGTCTATAAATCGGAAAATCTGCTGCTTTGGGAGGCGAAGGCTTTTTATCTGTTCAGCTGTTTGTATAGAATCCATTATATTAGATCTAGTGCAGCATTAATTCTATTCTGGTTGTCCCTAAATTGTGCTTGCCTGTTACTTTAAGTGTTCTGTCTTTACTATCAAAAGTAGTTACCTCATGATACATTAAATTGGTTATTTTTCATTGAAAGCCAGATTGGAGTGTTTCAAGCTCAGTTACCTTGTAAAAGAAAATCCAGTTTATATAGTTAGAGATTAGAATGTAAATATGATACTTGGAATCGATTGACAGAAGGTGAACAAGGCTGCTGCTGGACACTTTAGGTGGAATGTTTAATACAGCAACAGTAGATGATAGTGTAAGTTGTGTGTCACTGTTATCCACTAGAATGAGAGTGTGAAAATAGAAAGATACAGGTCCATAAATCCACTTATTAGTGAGAAGGTTGTCTGATAACTGCTGATAAATCAGGACAGAGCTATCTTTATCTCAATGTTTACTACTTAAATATTATGTCATTGGAAATAGTTACTTACTAGAGATATGTTATCTACATCTCTCTCACTTGCTAAGTTTATTTACTAGGGATAGCTTTAGCTAAATGTTTGTGGCTCCAGTACTAACAATTGCTGTCAACAGCAGTGCCTTGTATTGCTTCACTGGCAAGACCACTTCAAAGGTTGTCAGGAGAAAAGCTACTCTTCTGCTCATGATGTCTTTTGTTGCCTCGTAAATTTCACTGCCTTTGTCCTGTTACATTTCTTCTCAGTGATCAAAGTTGTGGCTTATCAAGAATTTCAGACAATGAACTGCAACATCTGAAGTCCAGGTGAAAGAGTTAAGAAAAGTGGTTCAAACCTAAAACTTTGGCATTGTTGTGGAGGAATGTTTAGCAGCTTTAAACATTCTCAGTCTACAAACCAGCCCTGAAATTGCCCATTCTGAATTGGAGGGTACTGCTTGGGCTGTTTTTCACAAAACGAGGGCCTAAATTTGGCAAATAAATGCCATATAACATTTTTCTTCTCATGTCAAGGAGTTTTTGTCCTCTTCGTTGGCCACTGAAATGTGATAACTCAATAAAGAGGATCTCTACAGTATTAGATAACCTCAGTTAAATAGTTGATAGTTCCTTAGAATTCAGTGTGTAGTTTAAACTTGTAATGTGGCCATTAGTCTGAGATTTTAAACTTTTTCCCTCCATTTGACTACTAGTAGCATGCAGCCAATCTAAGCAAGCAGAACTTCCTGATGTTTCAGAGTTAGAAGTAGTTCCATGACATAAAAAAATCTGATTACTAAACTGTGTGATAAAATTCTGTAGTTGCTTTTAATAGACAGGTTAATGTTGTGTCTGTGCTAAAGGCATTTATAGTACTACAATCTCTACAGAGTAAGATGCTTGTAGGATGCTAAATAACAGTGCATTCTAACAGGAGCTGCTATATGAATCACTTCTTCTGTGGCCACTTGGAACTGTTCTTCAGTTTCTTTTTGCACATACCAAGAACAAATGCTTTCTAACAGGCCTGAAAGGTTTTCTAGCCCATCTCTAGATTAATACTGTCATTACTCATGAATAAAATGGAGAACACAGTCTTTCTTGGCGGCTGTTCAATTTGTGAGGTATGCAGTGGCATGAAGAAACTGCTTTTGAGGCTATAATTGAGATCTTGACTTTGATTTAATCTAATTCTCCAGTTTAGGGAGATTGTTTCCCTTATTTTAAGACTCTTTTCTGTTGTTTATAGGTCAATAATGACTGACTTGTACTACCTCAGTCAAACAGATGGAGCAGGAGATTGGCGAGAAAGAGAGGCCAAAGATCTAACAGATTTGGTACAGAGGAGAATAACTTACCTACAGGTAAGAGTAGAGCTTTTACATCAAGGTAAACTTCTTTTTTTCTGTATCTATGGTACTTGGCTATATCCTTGTAATAGAACAATTACCTGACAGTTTTAAGTGAATGTTTGCATATGTATGAATCAAATACAAAAGCAATTAGAATGTTTGTTTCAAACATTATTTTTTATATATATATGGCAGTAATAGTATTTCAAGCAAATCTGTGGCTTTAGAGTTTTGTTTTTATTGATTGGTTTTGTTTGTTTGTGGGGCCTTTTTGAAATTACTGGAAGAATTTTAGTGTTAGTTCATACTCATCATGTTATCTTTGATTCTCACCTACACTGAATTTTGCTTATGTACATGGGGAAGACAGCCTTTAATGTACATGCATGTGTACAGTCCACTAATAGCAGTCAGTAACAAAGACCTCAGCTAGTTCTGTGAAAATACTGTTTCACTACTCAATGATATTTAAAGCATGCATGTGCCTCTAAGATAAGCTGTGCAGTTCTAGTCTCTTAGTGTCAGAAAGGATGTCATGAAAGTGTAAAACTTGAGGAGGAAAGTCACGTGGATGATCAGATACCTGGTATCTGAGAGTACAGATTAAACAGGTGAAGATTTTACTCTACTAAGAGAGCAAAGAAAGGGATGTGGAACACAGAGCTGTACAGGACCTTGAGTGTGGTAGAAGACTTGAATAGAGAATGACAGTCTGGTCTTTTCTGGAGAAGACACACTTCAGTACTACTACTCATGCTATGCTGCCTTTGTAGTGTAAGGGTGAATTTAACAAAACTTGAGTATTTGGAGCTGTCAGTCATAATAGTATGGAACCTTCTTCAGTCTTGTTAGGCTTCTTGTAAAGATTTATAGTGGCAGAATTCCTTTGGTGACCCGTAGGTACAAAATAATAACTTCTAAATAATTGTATTTAAAGGCTAAATAATTGTATTTAAGGGTTCTTGTTTAACATGTCTCAGATAAAATTGCGTTTAAATGGATTCAGGAGAACAAATTTATGTGATTAAGGGGGAGAAAGTAGCCACATAATGTTGTGGGTCTGAATAGGCCTGAGCATGTCCTGGCTTGCTCAGACATGTTCTTCTGCTCCCCCTCTTTTGTGCTGAGGGAAGCAACTACAGAAAAGGAAAACAAAAGCCCTGGTTTCACATAATATGGTTGGGCTTGGCTAACTGCCAGTCTGATTGGCTTTTCTGTGTCCTAAGGCCCATTAGTCTCAAGGTTACATTGATAAAAGAAGATGAGCAAGTAACACAAGGGGCTCTGCCGTTGTATTAGTACCCACTGCTACTGCTATTTTGCTTCTGTCTCAGCGTGCTCTCGGTGTTGCTGCCTCATTGCTTCCTGCCTGCCCCTCTGCAGTTTCCAGCTGTGGAGAGTCAAGAGGGAATCAGGTCAGAGATTGTGCTATGTCCCCAGCTTCCTGAGAAAAAAGTCTGGGAAAATTCAGAGCCTCTAATGGGTTTGAAACCATTGACAGCAACCCATCCACATGGATGCCGTGGGCACCATTTGATACTATAATGCAGTCCTGGAAATCTGGAAACACCACGTTGTGACTAAACATTCAAAACCCTCTTAGCAAATCTCTAGCAAGATTCTATGAATTCTTAAGGGAATCTGAATACCTTTTGTCTTAGCAGCAGAAAGGAGCCTTTCGAGTCCCCCAGTGGGCAAGAGGTACTTAAAACTAAGAATCTAAGAATCTTTTTCCGGTTTCAAGTTTAATAGTTGCTATGTTGTTGTTAGTTATGTTTCTTAAGTATTCCAAATTTCCATGTTTGTCTCCCTCTGTTTAAAGTTTTCATGACTGGGTGTTATATTACGGGACTTCATAATCCTGGAGGTCCCTGCTACCCTTTGATTATGTAGATTATTGGCTATGAGTCTGATGAACACTGTATTCAGGGGTGAAAACAGAGAGCACTGCTCATGCAAATTAGAGTTTTATAATACTTTTCTGTGACTTGAAGCCAGGAGGAAAAATATGTTAACTTTCACTGGCTTTGAAATTGAGTCTTGTTATCCCTTACCAGCTGCATGTATTCATGGTTTGCTTTGGTTGACAGTTCTGGCTTTAGAAACACACAGACTATTCTGGTGTATGCAATGTGATAGTCATTCTTCTTCATCCTCCTTGATGGGTTGCTAATTCTACCTTTATCAGGAAATCTTGGTCGGAACTGGAGTAGATTTTAGTATCTCTATGATTCTTTTGAAGTTTTCAATAAACGATTTAAGCTCAAATCCTTGTCTTAAATGTGAGTATAGCAATTTGGAAAAAAAAAATCAACCACCACTCAGTCATAAAGAAATGAGTTTAACTAGCTTTCTGTTGAGGTTACAAAATAATATTGGTATATGTACTTTGTAGTTAATTCTCCAAGGAATGGTAAAACCCAAGGAGGTACGTTATATTAATACTGGGAAGCAGTCACAGTATCGAAGTACATCCTACTTGATTTTCATAATATTGGCAGCAAACTTCTGTGTGAAACTTGCCAGTTAAAAGGGCAGACCTTGACAAAGTGTAATGATATCAAGCATGTCAGCAGTTCATTGCTTTAATTTACAGAGAGCAGAGTGATTTGAAGATTATAGGAAAACATAGGAAATGTTAGCTGTTGTTATTTTCTAAAGATGATCCTTTCCAAAATAGGTACAGAGGAGGCAGTTTCAATAAGAATTTTTGCTCTGTGGAAAAAAATGGGAAGTCAGTCTTACTAACACCCTTTATGACCTCCTTAACCTCTGTTGTTCCTTTTTGTGTGCTTTATTTAAAATCAAGCCATTTAAAATGTCTCAATAAAAGTCTGAATCACAATATTCAGATTATCACTTGAAGTTGAGATCTCAGTTCTCCAGACGGTGATGGCCTCTGGAAAAACCTGATTTGCCGCCAATTTGCAGAAAATTTGATTTAAAGCTGTTTAGATGTGAGAGGAACAGAGTTTATCTTGACACCCAAATATCAGTATTCTTACAGCTGAACTGAAAACTGACTTTTCATCCTAGAGCTTTTGTAAAGAACCTTTCTGGAATGCAGAACTATGTCTAGAGGCATGTCTGTATTGATGTATAGAATACAGTGCTAAGTTTTACAGAGAGAAAAACACTGTTGTTGTGTCATCCACATAACTAAAAATAGTTTTGTACATCTAAACATGGTGTTGACATGGTGTGGATGTTTGCTACCTTTGTTGTTGTCTCTGGGATTGTGGCATTGTGGTACATTTTCCTTGAGAGTGGTGCATTTAAAATACTGTGTTTATCAGTCTGCTCAGGAAAGGTCCTTTTTGTGCTGTACTGGATACATGGTTGCTTGGTCTGGGAAGCATCCCATGAACAAGTGCTTGGTTTGGTTTTGTGTCCTGTAGGCAGCTGTCAGGTGTCTTTGGTTCACATGCATGTGCACTGGAAGAGAACTAACAGACTTGGGGACATGCCAAAGGAAAAAGCATTCCACTACGTTGATGAAATGTGAACTCTGAGTCCAAACATTAGCTTATTCTGACAGATTTACAAGTGAGAAAGTAATTTAAAATCTTGAAGGTATTGTATTTTACAGTAGGACAGTGAAGTATGCTCAAAAACTGTTCATGTTTGCAGGGAAGATTTCACATCAAATTTTCATGGAGTTGGAGCTTGCTCATCCATTGTTATGTGAGATGTGTTGGGGCGGGCTGGCTTGTGTGATTTATGACATTTGTCAGCTTTTCAGAGAGAAGTGTGCCTTTGTGTAGATCTCTTCAACTTCACTTTTTTGTCCATCCTTGCAGAACCCGAAGGACTGCAGCAAAGCCAAGAAACTAGTCTGTAATATCAACAAAGGCTGTGGCTATGGCTGCCAGCTCCATCATGTGGTCTACTGCTTCATGATTGCCTATGGCACACAGAGGACGCTCATCCTGGAGTCTCAGAACTGGCGCTACGCCACTGGTGGCTGGGAGACTGTGTTCAGGCCTGTCAGTGAAACGTGTACTGACAGGTCAGGTACCACCACTGGGCACTGGTCAGGTGAGGCTTCATGGCTCAAAACGTTTCTCTTTGCTTTAATAGATTCAATCACGCAGACCTGTTTTGATACCTCTTTCTTTGGTGTTATATGGAGCCTAATGACTACAATTGCAGTTCTATACATAAGCATCTGTTTCATCTTATTTTTACATTGCATTGAAAAAAAATTGCAAGTCTTAGGAAGATATTTCTGTGCTCTGGCAGAGATTTATTAATACAAAATGTTTGCATTTAAAATTTAATTTATAATCCTTCAGCAGTCAACCACTGTAACATGCCAGAAAGGAACACAGTTTTTATGGGAAGAGAGTATTGAATAGAGGCTATTGTGGGTAAACTTCAAAACAGTAATGAATGTTTCAAATACTGAGCAAAAGTAACTCAAAGGAAATTGTATCCAGTAGTCATTTACCACCTGACAAAACCATTAAATCATTGAAGCAAATTTACTGTAAACTGAGCTGACTTGAATCGAAGTTCAGGCTGTAAAAGCAGCAGGAATTTTAAACAGCATTTTATTTGCATGTCAGTCATTTGATCCCTTCTTACACTGGACTGAGCAATCCTGCTAGGATAACTAGATGGGCATCCATGTTTGGAGGATCAGGCAGCTTTGTCTCACAGAAAACAGCGTTCATTGCATGGAGTTATCACTGCTAGTATTTTGAGGAGTTACTAATATCTGTATGGGTTTATAGGTTTTTCTGTACATTTAAAATGTTTTTCAGGTATTTGCCAAAACTGAACACCACTGGAAGTGGCTGGCCATGTGATATCTTTTTTTTGTTCACAAGTTATGATAAACACTAGGAAGATTTTTTTTTCCAACTGAATTTCCTCTTAAGTAACTTTTTTTAAAGCAGATTTTCTTGACTTGCCTTTGGTTAGGCTTGCTTATTTTTTCTGAGTCTGACTAGAACTGCAGTGGGAGTTTATAAATGTGAAAATATTTGCAGGGAAGATACATCAAACTGTTCTGACCTGGGACTAGGTAAATGTAGTGAGAAGTCTTCATTGATAAAAGGAGGTTCTTGGGAAAAAGAGAGTTAAACAATTGGATTAGAGAGAATTGGAACACTAGTTGTAATAGTATTTCATATTACTGACAATCATAGCCTACATAATTACTGGGCGAGTAGATAAGCTAACAAAGGGTAGAGAATGTGCTGAGCTCTGGACAAAAACAATTACAGTGGGACAGTAAGGGAGATATTGTGCCACTTGGCAGGCTATAGCTGTTTTGTTGATCAGCACTGATGCAAGCTTTGATTGTTGGCATGTGACACATTAATCTTATCACTGAGGGAATTTTGTCTCACTTATTCTTTGCTTAAAGACAGATAAGAAGGACTTATGCCTTATTATTCATGTTAGTTGTGCCTACAGACTCAAGAATTTCTTCACAGTGTGTCCTGAAGGACATAATTGGAGCAACACTCATGTTTCAGATTTCTTAAAAGTTGTGTAGGAGTTTTCAGCAGGTCATTATGTGGATGTGTTAATCAGTAGGAGACAATGCACTACTGAGATATTCTTGCAGCATAGTTTTCTCAGAGTCATTGGAGTCTTCAGCCCATGCCCTAGAGTCTCAAGAAATATTCCCCTTCTTTCTTTTTTGACATGTACAGAGTTACACTGTCTTTCAGGAGAGCTCTGGTCACTGGGCTTGGAAATTGACATAAGTGCTGAGAAGAAAAATGTTGATGTTTGTTCCTTCACTTGATCTGTCTTTGAAATGGTGGAACATGTGGCTGTGTTCCATCTCTACTTATGGATAGGAACAATCTAGGTCTCAGGTTTCATCTCTCATTCTATAGTGACTGTGCCTCTCATAGTTTAAATTCTGTAGTGATCAAGCCTGTTCTAGACAGAACTGATGCTTTGCAGGGATTTCTAGTTACATACAAAGTGTCTGAATCTTTAGTTGTACTACTTGGGATGATGGCTTTATAGTTACTCCTTGATGAAAATTCTCATGAGGTGTGTTGAGTGCTACGGTTTTATGGGTTTTTGGTTTTTTTTGAGAGCAGTGTGTTTATCTTGAGTTTTTTATTTGTGTATTTCCAGAGAATCTATAATGTTTCTTATTCATGTTGGATCCAGTAGGACTTGGAGGTCTTTGTTACCTGGCTGAAGAGCTGTTTAGGAAGGAACAGTGCCTTGGAGTTATGTAGCAAATGGAGAATTGCCTGTGCAGTGGACAGTTCAGAAATTAAATAATTTGAAAAATATGTAGAAATGGAAAACTGACTTTGAAAACTTCAGATGAAGTGTTATTTGTGTTTGGCAAAGCTAGCAACTGAAACCACCATCTGGGCATGGTTCTGGGCAGGTTGCTCTCTATGGCACCAGAATCTAGTCACAGGCAGTATGGTGAGCCTTGCATTTGGCATAATAAGCTATAAACCAGTATTCTGGAGCACTTAGGCACACACAGCTTAGAGGGCATACATGTCATCTATTGGAACAGGATTTCATTGACAACAATTCCCAGCAATATGGGGTCTTGCTGATCAGGTACAAATAATGTTCCCCTAAGCTCCCTCTGATTGTTTTTTCAAATCAGATTGAAGGCTGTTTGATACTGCTCAGCAGGATCAAACTTTTTAAAATTGAGTGCCACTAATGTGAGTTTTGATGTTTTAGAGAAAGCAGGTGTGTGGTGGTTTGGGAGTGTTGTCATCCATCCCTCCCACCCCCCACTTGGAATCACCAGGCTAACTCGGACAGCTGGAAGATAAAATGAAGTTATATTTACAGCACTGCAAAATTTACAAGCGTATATGTACAATATATATAAGTATTTACAATTATATGCAAATTATAAGTAATACAGAAATTCAAAACCCCTCCCAAACAGCGAGATTGCTCAGGAGGGCTTCCAACTTCATTGACTTGAGGAATTTTGGCAGCTAGATCTGCCTGGTGGTTGTCTCGATGTACCTCGGTAACTCTGCTCTTAGATGTGTGTATATCTAACTGTCACACTTTCACTGGAGTTTTCTCAAAGCAAGCATCAATGTCCTGCCACAGATCAGCACACTGAATAGGCTTTCCTTTCCTCTGCTTACCATTCTTTTTCCAGTCCTTTAGCCAAACCCTCAGGGCATTGGCTACCATTCATGAATCAGTGTTAAGGATAGGCCAGTTTTCAGGTTCAGCAACATCAAGAGCAAGTTGGACAGCTTTTACCTCAGCTAATTGACTGGATTCACCTTCTCCATCTTTTGCTTCAGTAGCTCTCCTGGTAGTACTCCAGACTGCTGATTTCCATCTTCTCTTGCTCCCAACAAGGTTACAGGAACCATCTGTGAACAAAGCATAGCTCTTTTCTTATCAGAGAGATCACCATAAGGAGGAGCTTCCTCAGTGTGAGTTACTCTCTCCTCTGGAGGTTTTGTGCAGCCTGTGCCTTCTGGTCAGTTGGTGATCGCTTCCACCAGACCAGGTTGATTGAGATTACTCATTTGTGTATGTTGCATTATCAAAGCCATCCATTTAGACCAGGTTCCATCTGTGGCATGATGCGGTGATGAACCTTTGCCTTTGAACATTCAGTTCAGAACTGGCAATCTAGGAGCTAAAAGCAATTGTGACTCAGTTCCAATCACTTCAGAAGCTGCTTTCACTCCTTTATAGGCTGCTAGTATTTCTTTCTCTGTTGGAGTATAATTTGTGTCTGAACCTCTGTAGCTTCTGCCCCAGAAAACAGGTGGACAATCACGTGTCTCATTTGGAGCTCTCTGCCAAAGACTCCAACTTGGACCATTGTCACTTGCAGCCGTATACAGAATGTTTTTAATGTCAGGACCAGTTTGAACAGGTTCCAAGCCCACTGCATGGACTACATCTCGCTTTATCTGATCAAAGGCTACTTGTTGCTCAGGTCCCCTCTCAAAATGGTTTCTTTTATGAGTCACATCCTGCAGAGGTTTGAGAATTTGATTGAATCCAGGAATGTGTAATCTCCAACATCCCACTGCACCAAAAAAAGATAGTGTCCTTTTTATTCATGGGAACTGCCATGGTGGAAACTTTTTATCACATCCTATAGAATGCGGCGGTGACCATCCTGCCACCACACTCCCAGAAACTGAATTTCTCTGGAAGGTCCTTTGACCTTGTCTCTCTTAATAGCAAAAATGGAGCACCTCTGCTATGAGGACAGGCTTTTCAGCCTGGAGAAGAGAAGGCTTTGAGGAGACCTTATAGTAGCCTTCCAATATCTGAAGGGGTCCTACAAGAGGGTTGGAGAGGAGGGACTATTCAGAAGGTCTTGTTATGACAGGGGTAATGGGTTTAAGCTGGCGGAGGGGAAATTTAAAAGACATATTAGGAGGAAGTTCTTCACAGTGAGGGTGGTGAGATAACTGACTGGCACAGATTGCCCAGTGAGGTTGGGGCTGCTCCCTCCTTGGAGGTGTTCAAGGCCAGGTTGGGTGAGACCTTGAGTGACCTGTTCTAGTGGGAGGTGTCCCTGCCTATGGCAGGGTGTTGGAACTGGATGATCTTTGAGGTTCCTTCCAACCTAAACCATTCTATGATAAAACCTACTTGCAAAAGAATGTCAATTAATTTGTTACCTTTCTCAAAGACTTCCTCTGCAGTTTGGCCCCACACAATGATGTCATCGATAAATTGTATGTATTCTGGAGCTTTACTTTTCTCCAATGCATTGTAGATCACTGAATGACAGATCACTGAACTATGTTTCCACCCCTGAATCCTTAAGTTTCTCCTTCAGTTCTTTCATGGTATCTTTTATCTCTGTACCCAGAGTTTTTATGGTGAACACTATGGTAGGATGTGACAAACTGTCCTCTATCTGCCTCATTTGGTCAGTGAATTCACCCACAGTAGGAAGTCTTCCATTGTTGTTCTTTGATAGAAATATGCCAGCCAAGATATTAACATAAGATGGAGGAGAAAATTTAGTAAGTTTCTTTGTAAGACCTCTTCCAACAGGAATGTCATCAGGATTATGTGTACCATGATCTCTGTAAAGTGTTTTCTTGACAGCAAACAACTTTCTTCACAGCTTCCTTCAGAAGCTTAATTCCCTGCTCAATTGTGGTCTACTATCTAGTTAAGGCAAGCCACAGCCAGGCACACAGACCAAAGTGAGAGACTATGTTACTGTTACGACTATGTCTCTCAGCAAAACCAGTGGGTAATACAGACATCACTGTTATTTTCTTTTCACAGTCAATGATTTAATTTCTCTCATTAAAAATATTCCAATTAGCATCAAACCAGCATACAGGTGTTTAGGTGTGAAAGAGTTTATCCCTTGTTAGCCCGCATGGGTTTAAATGCAGGTCCTCTGCAGTGTCATCATCACTGAGGAAGAATGATTTTGACAGTTGATTTCTGCTACTAGCTTCAGTAGGAATCGTTGCTCAATACTCAATTGCTGTTAAATTTAAGGCATTCTGTCTTGCTGTCTTGTATTTTATGTCTTTCGAAGTTTATAGACTTTTTTTTAAATTTTTTTTTTTCAAACCCTTTGTCTTTATAGGAAGAAAGAAGTCTGAAATTTGTGACTGTAATTGATTGAAGTTTGGTTCCAAACCACACCTTAAATTTTTTTCTAACTTCTGAAATCAGCATGGCATTTTCTAGGTTTTCAAATGAAACCACTAGGAATGCACTGACAAGTCTAAATTTCCTTTTCTGATAAACAAAATGTTTTTCCTCTGTAGCCTATTTACTATGCTGCTTAGATGGGCTTTTAGTAATAAAGTTGTTTCTTAATTATATTTCAAAACTACTAATGCAAGTGAACACTTATAACAAGACATCCGTGTAAATTACAGCAATAGACCCAAAAGTCAGAAAATTGTATATCATCCTGAAAAACTCATTCCACGTAGTTTGCTGACCTGCATAGGTAATGATTGGCTAAATTTTGCTTCATGACAAAGTAATTTAAATCTACAGATTTCTCTGTCTTTCTTCATAATTAAATTGCCTCAGCTTGACACTTTTAGTTCTGTTAGCAACAAAGTGTTGACCTTTCTGAAGTCTTTCTTCAGCAAAACAGCTCAGATAATAATCTCTTCTACAAAGAATGAAGAAGCTTATACAAAGTAAGAATATGTATGTATTTAAGTCATTACTTCTGACTAGGCATGAAAGCTCAACTTGGCTGAGTCAGATTAAATGAGCATGTTTTTGGAGTTTGGGAAGTAGAGTGAACTTTAATGCACAAGTGGAGGTTAATCTGCTAGCAAAAGGCAAGGAAGGCATGTTCTGAGCTGTAGAGAGAGTTGGGGTTATCTCATCCCTCATCATCTCAGGCAGGAGTTGTTCTGACTCACAGGACGTTCTGCAAGTCAGGTTTTCTATGTTAAAAGATTTAAATTTCTATGGTGATTATTTTACACTGTGGCATAATTTTTCATTTTCCTTTGTTAGGCTCACTTTCATAATACTACCCTAGAGAAAAAAAGGTCTTAATAAGAGATGGCTGTATACATATTCTTTTTATTTTCAAAATTACACTCTACCTGCATTTGTCAGTTAACTTGTGGTTTGTGCTTTCTTGGTATCTGTGGCCAAACCATTATGAATAATTGAGGCAGGAACTGTTACGAGAAGGATGTGTGACTTGCTAGTAATAAGAGCCAAGAACCAGAAAACCTGTGAAGACATATTTATCATTAAATTTTAAATTAAGTTTCTTTTAAAAAGTTAGTTACATTGAGCATTAATATTACTCATTACTGTGTCATAATGTTATTGTTGCAACAGCTAAACCAGGATAGACCTCTTCCTACTGATTTTTACTTGTTGATTTATCATGTCCTGGTAGCATTTCCTGTTGAAGGAGAAATTTTAATACATTAGAAGAATGAGATAAACAAACAACCCCGTATGTAATGAACAGGAAAATAAAACAGATAAAAAGAAAAGACAGATGAATAGATGGTTAGAAATCCTACCTACATTATGTGATGGGGAAGGGAAGGTGAGGAAGCCCTGTTTTAAGTAACAGCAGTTTCTCCTTCCTGTAAGGCCCACAAATGAGTAAGATGAAAAGGTCTTGAAAAAGGAAACTGGGAATGCAGTTTCCTGCAGTTACCTTTAAATACTGACTCTTCTGCCTCTAGCTGTGGTTTGACAAGTGAGTGTTTTCAAGGCAGGAATACTCAAAGGGAAAGTAAATGGCAGAACTCTTCATTTGATGGTAGTGCCAGTTTTTAACTGTTCATTGAACTATAATCTTAAAGCATGAATTAACTAATATGTTTATATGTATAATTCAATAAAAAGGATACAGTGGATACATGGGATGAATTTTTAATTCATTAAAGCCAATCAGGCAACTGTAATCAAAAGGACTAAATGATCAAGTTCTGCAGAATTAATAGCAATAAATAAAAAGTTACATGCCATGAAGTAGATGCTCCTTGACAGTAATTCCTCTGTGTAAATCAGACCAATGTTTAGTATTATCCAAAAAACCCACTTCAATTCTCGTAACTTGCAGTTGTGTGAATTATGTTTTACTCTCTTATCTCACTCTTCTTGGTAAAATCTTGCAGAAAAAAATAGATCTGTTTATAATTCTTAATATATTTATATACAGTGACTTTCATTATTTACATATTAATCATTCAAGCAGATTTACTGCAAGGTGTATAGAGAAGTGGCAATTTGAGAGCAGAGAGTGGAAGACCAGTCTGTCTTGTATTTTCCCTCTATGTCCCTTCTTCAAGCTGTTGACACAGTGTAGATTTTCTGTTGTGAAGGTTCTCTGTAAGATGCTTTAGGTGAAGATTTTTGTATATGTAAACATGTACAAATATTTAGAAAGTGATAACTCTTAGAAGGACCTTAGAGCTGTAGTGAGGCTAGTCTCAGTTTTTAGATGAATGAGTGGCCAAGTGTGATCCTGGTTTGTGTCTAAGCAAAGGGTTATGCAATGCTAGCAAGAAGTTGTTTTCCTTTTGCAGAGCCATGGTCAGGCTCCAGCACACACTGTAGTTTTGTTACCTGGCCTTTAGAATGAATGTTGATAAATAGGAAAGGATTCTCCGCAAGTGGACAGAGAAGTCTGCTTTACAGTATGAGATTAAAGAAGGTTACTGTGACTCAGGGACCTGGCTGCACTGTCAACTGGTAGGCAGTGAAGAGGCAGAGATGAGGAAGGCTGGATGGAGCACCAGCAGTGGAGTTAGCTGTGCCTTGGGCACGCAGCAGTAGAGTAATTTATTTTAAACAGTCCTGTACCAGCTGCTACTCAGGAGACTGCAACGGCCCAAAAACAAATGGAAAAATAAGTTCACATGCTTTTTTTAAACTGTGAGCAAGGTGAGTCATTCCATAGAAAGAAACATGAGGTATAGCTACAGAGTTAAATGTTGTCTTTGAGCAGATGGCAATCCTTTTTACTTCTAAATACCACATCAGCACTTAACTTTATTAACAGAACTGTAAGTGGAATAAAAGTAGCCAAGTCTTAGAGACAAATGGACATAAAATTAATTTAATCAGCTGATCTTACACCAAAGGAAAATACTCTATATAGAGAGATGAGACAGAGGGAGAGAGGTTGATTTGTGTTAGTGAGCCTTCTTTATTATACGTAATGTCATTACAGATCTGTCAGGAGCAAGAGATGGTTCTAAATGCTGGAAAAAAAGATAATTTCTAATGGTTGGAAACTGACTTTACAGTTACGGTGCTTTGGAACATTTTAAAATCCTCTTCTGATTCGAAGTCTTTGAGTCAGAAATAGTCTGAGTATGTAATAATCTAAATAAAAATGGAACTTACAGTCGTGAATTCAAAACCACACAGGGCTAATGAGGCAAATATTTCAGTATATTTCAAAGGCAATTCAATTCTTCCCTGATAGGAGTTTGATGTCATAGATTCATAGAATGGTTTAGGTTGGAAGGCACCTCAAAGATCATCCATTTCCAACCCCCTGCCATAGGCAGGGACACCTCCCACTAGAACAGGTCACTCAAGGCCTCATCCAACCTGGCCTTGAACACCTCCGGGGAGGAGCAGCCCCAACCTCCCTGGGCAACCTGTGCGGTATCTCACCACCCTTACTGTAAAGAACTTCCTCTTAACATCTGCTAGTTTAACCTCATTACCCTTTGTCCTGTCATAAGAAGACCTTGTGAACAGTCCCTCCTCAGCCTTCCTGTAGGCCCCTTTCAGATACTAGAAGGCTACTGTAAGGTCTCCTGGAAGACTTCTTTTCTCCAGGCTGAAGAGCCCCAGCCCCAACTCTTGTAGCATAGGTGCTCCAGCCCTCTGATCAATTTCATGGCCCTCTTCTGGACTCACTCCAACATGTCTTTCTTGTGGTGGAGGCTCCAGAATTGCACACAGTACTCCAGGTGGGGTCTGATGAGAGCAGAGTAAATGGGGAGAATCCCCTCCCTTGCCCTGCTGGCCATGCTGCTCTTTCTGCAGTCCAGCACACAGTTGGCTGTCTGGGCTGCACGCGCACACTGTCTGCTCATGTTGAGCTTTTCACCAACACAGACCCCCAGGTCCTTTTCCTCAGGGAAATGCTCTCCAGCCATTCACCACCCAGCCTGTATTTATGCTTGGGATTGCGCTGACTCGGGTGCAGGGCCTTACACTTGGCCATGTTGAATTTCATGAGTTTGGTCTGGACCCACTTCTCCATCCTGTCCAGGTCCCTCTGGATGGATCCCTGCCCTCTAGCAAGTTGACTGTGCCGCACAGTTTGGTGGTATCTGCAAACTTGCTGAGGGTGCACTCGATTTCTTTGTCCATATCACTGACAAAGATGTTAAACCTCACTGGTCCCAGCACTGACCCCTGAGGGATGCCACTTGCCAGTGGTCTCCAGATGGACATTGTGCCGTTAACCACCACTCTCTATGTGTGACCATCCAGCCAATTCCTTATCCAGTGAGTGGTCTACGAGACATAAGCAGAAGAAATTGGTTTGTTTGTTTTTTTTTAATGACCTATGCTTATGATAATGCTATAACCAGCAAACCAGGTCGAAGTGCCCCATGTCTTTTTGACGCTTCTGATGGTGAGAATTAGGCACACAACATGTTTTACCATTGTAAGTCCAGTATGAGCACAACGCTGAATAGTGCTGCTTTTGCTGAAATGCACATTGTCTATAAAATACAAGTTGATGCTTTCTGGATCCCAGAAACTGAACAGCCTGCTTTGCTGTACCTTTACAAGTCATTTAAAGGATAAGTAGTGATCCTGGTTTGAACCCTGGATACAAAAGTTTGTAGGTTTTCCTGCTATGAACCAATTCTTAATAATTTCTATTCACATAAAAATAGTTTCTGAAAAAAATGACTTCTTACGAATGGCTTCCTTTAGCCTCAAAGTTACCTGATTTAAAATATTTTTCACTTTTTGCTACAGGTCCTTGCTAGTTATGAAAGTGTGGCTGTTCAAAATCAGAAAAAAAGTGTTTAGAGTTAATTTAAACAATATATTATTGTGATAGCTGCCTTTACATAATACAGGTCATTGCTGAAAAAAGGAATCTCAAATAACTGTTTCTGTTACAGTAGCTCTTAACTGTCTTCTTGTAACAGGTACTTTCCAGGGATATAGTATTACAGATTGTAAAATCTTGCAACCAGAATTAGGACCTGTAAGATGGATACAGCAGAAGGTAGTAGTATGGTAAGAAATTTTGTCTAGTGAAATCCACATGAAGACATCTAACTCTTGGCTTAATTTTTAAATGTAATGTGTAGCAAAGTTATTCATAGTTACAATCCTGTCCTGCTGTTCAGTATCCTGGCATTCACTTCAGGCATAACAAAAAGATGAAAATCCTTGGACAGTAATTTCTACAGCTGGTTGGAAGTAGGATGTAGGATCAAGTAGGAAAATACAGGAGCAGGTTTTGAAAAATAACAGCATTGTTCTGTTCAGACCTGACAATTACAAAGAACACTTCAGAAGGACTTGTGGCTTGGAGGTTAGATAGTTCAACCCACCTTAAAGGTTGTATTTAATTAAGTCTGCCTTCCGATTAGCATGTCAGTTTTCTTTTTCCCCACTGTTGGACATGAAAACCAGCCATTCTTACCTTAAAAAAGATAAATTAGTCTAATATATGCTTTAAAGATATTATATGAAGGTTGTAGCCATTTCACAGTTCTTGATTTTCTTGATTTCTTTTTTTTCATGCAGTTGCATACAGTAGCTGGCGCAGTCTTCTGGGAATGCATTCAGACATTTTGTATACAAATTTCTTTGTACATTGTATATTTGTCTGTTGTATACCACTCTTCACCATTTTGTAGTGTCACTGAAAACTTAGGCAGGAAAACTAAACAGGAGAAACCAGATAAGTGAATTAGATAGAGGAAAACAAATCTGAAGTGACCACCCACATGCCTAAGAAAAAATAAAGTTATTTTAGAAAGCAAGTTCATGTAAATCAAGTGTAGCCTGAGAAGGAAGAGTGGGGGAGGAATTTCTAGGTGTAGGATGCTGTGTATCACTTGTAAGGTTATATATATGTTAAATGTGTAAGGTTGTATCTTACAGGACTCAGAGTCCTCTCTTCTGGGGGAGAGAAACATCACTGAAATTTTTGAGGATGTCATAGGCCTGTCTTTAGCTTACAGTTTTCCTTGTCTTGAGGAGCAACATTTTCTGCTAGGATGATAAGAAGAAACAGAAGTCTGCAAATCAAATGGGAAGCTGAAATTCCTTGTTGGAAGTGGGTGTTATAGGCAAAACAGCATATCAGAAACTTAGGGGATATTTTAGTACTCACAGAAATGTATGTGAGGAGAGCAGGTGATGTCATGCAGCAAGGGTATAGCCACGTCTGCTTGAATTTGCAAATAAATAACAGTAAATACAGTGAATCCAGACAGTCCTCTACAGTGTTCCCTTTTGAAAAATGGAGGTGGGTGAAAAATAAATCAGACTGCCTATAATGCTTATAGGGACTAAATGCTTATAAGCAGTATGGAGATTTACGTAAGAAAACCCATGAACCAAGCTCATATCACCGTCAAAAAACTCTTTGTTTTTAAAAGGTAAATAAGATTAAGTTACTTGGTATTGTTAAAAGGCATTTAATAAGAATCCTATGAAACCTCCATCAAATTTTATACAAATGAGAAACCTAGGGAAGAATACAATTTCTGCTAGCACATTACATCTGAAAACAAGTTAAGAAAGGCCAAAAAAGATTTTGAGGAGAAGCTTGCTAAAGGCAAAAAGCCTGATCATAAATCTTTTTTCAAACACATCAGAAAAAGGAAGCCTGCCAGAAAGTCTGAAGGGCCAGCAGATGATCAAGGGATGAAAAGCGCTCTGGAAGAAGACAAGACTGTAATGCGAAATGTAAAAATACTTATCCATGCTCATTATAGAAGAGCTTACAGAGGTTCTTTCTTCACAGGGGGCACCTTGGATACTCCTTTTCAAACAAGTGCCATTGAAAGCATTTTACAACGAAAAAAATTGTTTACAGTTGCCATTATTTTATAATTCTTTCTTTATAATTGTGTTCTACAGAGAAGTGGAAGGTTGCTGGAGGAATACCAGTTTTCAAAAAGGGTTCTAGCACATCACAGATTCTGTAAGGGACAAACTGACAAGAGAAATAATGAATCAGCTTAGGGAATACACAGAAAAGTATTGTAGTGGAGAAGAGTAAATAAGAGTTTTTAATGTCTCATAAATAGAGTGGATTTATTTGAAAAACACAAAAAAAAATGTCGGCAAGGCAGAGTTGAGTTGATGTAATAGTTTGTATTTCAAGAATATGCTTTGGAAGATTTCCTCAGATGCGAACTACCATGAGACAGAAGGGAAGCTCCTGATGTGTCTGAAATTAGGTTAAAGAGAATTTCAGAGGAAAAGGGTAGAAGTTAGTGATGAATATTCATTAGAGGTGCAAGTCGCCAACAGAGAGTGAATGTGAACTTTACACTTCAACATATTCATATATCATCTGGCAAAGAGAGAGAATGTGAGCTTGTGAGATTTCTGGTGATAATGAGGTATTTGGTTTAGTGAAAGTGAAAATTCTTTGTGAATGGTTACAGAAGGCTGTTGCAGTATATTAAGTGACTGTGAAATGTGATAGCAGGTACAAGTCCATGTTGATAAGAGCAGGTAATGGGTAAGAACAAGCTACACTTGTATGTTCAGTGGTGAGATTTTACTGTGTATGTGCTATTTAGGAAGTATGAAAGCACATGCAGTGGTCAGTGTACTGTAATAATGTGTTTGCCTACACTCTTGTGCTTACACTTAAGAGTGTGGTGAATATTTGCTGTTTGGTATTTTG
This sequence comes from Psilopogon haemacephalus, assembly GCA_013396835.1. Lineage (NCBI taxonomy): Eukaryota > Metazoa > Chordata > Aves > Piciformes > Megalaimidae > Psilopogon > Psilopogon haemacephalus. The sequence goes on from VWZI01016409.1 coordinate 41,860, forward strand.
GCATCAGTACTAGAGTGCCTGTTTAAGTGGCATTACTGAAAAACCTGGTGACTTAATTGATTTGTGGTGAGAATAAAGCTGGCTTTCTGGGCTGCAGGTGCACATTGCTGAGGTGATCACCTTCAAGGCAAGGCATTGAGCAGAGTGGGAAATGTGGTAAACAGGGAGGCTGTCAGGTCATCAGGTGAGCACTTGAAAAGCTCCACTATACTATCCTCTCCAGCTGGTAATTCAAGGTGATACTTTAGGGCACTAAAAGTCTCTTTTAGGTAGGACATGGAATAAAAAAAAAAGGAGCTAGAGGCATGTGCATACCTGAAGGGCTGTGATCGTACTAGTATCACAGAGATATGGTGCTCCTGGAGTATTGGAATGGGAAGATACAGGCTGTTTAGGAAGGACAGATGGAGGCATGACAGGGGAGTGTCACTCTCTGTGACTGTAGACCAGAAAACTCTTCAATGTCTGCAGGGTTATACTCTTGTTTTTCCCCTTCTTATGTTAGTAGGATGTATGAAGTGCAATGCCCTATTGTTTCTCTGTTTCTTTCAGATGCACTACTAAGGTGAAGCATGCCTTGAATTTGCTTTGAATTTCATCCTTGAGGTCCCTTACAACCTGGTATTCTCTGAATTTCCAGCAGCACAGCAGTTTTATTCTTTGCTGCTTTATTTGTAGCTAACTAAAGCATCTTTTTGTCTACATGCACTTTGAGGGTTGTGTACCATCTGGACTTGCATATGAAGGTATTTTTACTAATTCATTGAAAGAAGGGTCTTTCAGACCCTAACTCTTTAAAAATACAGTAAATGTCTAAAATGGGAACTCTTCTACACTAGACACCTGGACAGCCATCTCACATAACTAGCTCCATTCTCATGACCTGTTGGGAACTTTTAGTCTCCTAAAGCATCTTGAGATTGTCTTGGTTTTTGCATGCTTATACAAGCTTGTTACAGGCTTATATGCATGTTCTGTGTCCAGTTAGCATATGAAAGTCAGAGATCAGTCCCTGCAGATCAGTTCCTGCAGCTGTTGAAAGGTTATTATAAAAGTAAGCTGTTTATGTTCTGTTTCAGAAAGTATAACCTAATGTTAAAAACTGGTATTTGGAAGTATTTTCAGGTATATAGTAATTAATATTAGGCTAATACAGTGACTAAGCTTCAGTAAAGTTTTAAAAATAGTTTTTCTTCAATATTGCTGTAAAGTTTTTTTTCTGTATGTTTTCCTAAATTATCTCAGTTATCCTTATTTAAGATCTTTTAAATTATCAGCCCTGTTTTTTGTGAATGGTCAAATTTGGATAACATGGAAAAACCCATTGCGTTTCTAGAAGTAAATTTTCCTTTGCAAATACATTTTGTGATATTTCCTGCTAGTGAGGGAGCTGGATCTCTTCACAGGCAGGTACCCCTTACATATAAGCTATTTATATGGAATAGAGCATTGTTCCAAAGCTGTTTGAATACAGAGAGATAAAAGGCAAAATAAATTACTAGTAAGCTTCTTGATTTCTACTTAGTTTGACAGTCTGCTGAAAATGCCTTTGCTGACTGTTAGATGAAGTCAATTTGTGCAGCCGCACACTCCATCTGTAAACTTCCCAGCTGGCATGCTGATGTCTAAACAACTGAGGAAGGGGAAAATCTTTACTTTTTAATGTTATCTCAAAGTGATGCGACAGTTGCAGTAAAAAGGCTCTAATAAGCTGTGAGAACTGAAACAGAAATGGAGGTCTTTACAATTCAGCTCACCTAGTATCACTAAAAAGGGGATGGAAGCCCTGAAGGCATCAGTAGATGCTGCTGCTTTAGTTTTGTTAGAGACATAGCTATTGCAAATGCAGAAGTTGATACGTTCAGTTCATGGTTTCCCCAAGCCCAGGAGGGAGGAGAACATTCACTGGAATCTTGTTTTGTATTAGAACAGTAAGAGCAATGTTTATCTTTATGTTGTGGTTTTGATGTGTGAAGAACCAAGGCAAAACCAATGATATTGGAAGTCAGTGGAACCTAGAAATAAGACTACCATTGAAGTCCTGGTTTTTGGTTGGAAGCTGGTAAAATACTACTTTTGTCAAATAATTATTTTAGCCAAGTTTCTGATGAGAGCAAAGGTTTTGACATCATGCTGTACCTTTCTGTTTGCTCCTTTCTTTTTAATCCTAACTTAGTACAAGTTTTGAATATTGGATGAGTTTGGGTCAAATTTGACCAGAGAAGGTAGATCTTGCTAAAATATCAGAAGTCCTCAAAATAGATAGCCTGATAGGTGTATACAGCTGCTGAAGGTTCAGATAGAGCAGCAAGTGAGAAGCAGTAACTAATCACAGGTGTTACTTCCGACAGGCAGACAGTGCAGACAGCAGTAGTAGACATGGGAGTACCTGAGGGTAGTTGAAAGAATTGAGCAAGAAGGAAGGGAGGATGCTGGGAAAAAGCCCTGAGTGTGCTGGGCTGGGAAGAGTAATAAAAGACGTGTTGGAATGCTTGAAAATGTTGCAGTTTATTCCCATCTGGAGCTGTCAAGGATCAGCTTCTTGGGATACAAATGGGACAATACTGTCCATATAGCATATAAAACCTGGAAAAGAAGCCAACTGTATTTTCAGTTTCTTGTAAGTCTGAGTTGCACCAAATTTGTTCAATACTTGCCTGACTTATAAGGTCTCTTAAGGTAAAAGAATTAAAAAAAAAGTGAATAGTGGAACACTAGTGAGAAAGTAATCAGCAAAAAAAAAAAAAAACAACAAAACACTTGCATGTGTAAGTTATATCTTACATTGACTAGTGTAAAAGTTTAATAGTTTACCTATGGTCCCTACCAGGTGAGTTTGACAATGCTTTGAAAGGCCCAAAAGATAATAGTGAGAGATGTAGTCTGTAGCACAGAACAGATAAAAGCATACTTTTCTTCTGAGCTAGTTGAGAGTTCATAAACAGCATCACATACCATAACTTTGCATAGTGTCCATGCTTTCTTTGTCTACTTTGCAAAAAAAACCATGGAAACCAATGAACCATGAACCTACTGTCTTTGCAGTATAGAACAGTTGCTGGCAAGATGGTGAGGATCCTGGTGAGAATTCAACCTGTCCCTATTGCCTGTGCTAATCTACTGCTTTCCTGGCACTGAGGGCTCTTGTGTGATGAGTGAGTTCAGAAGTGTCCACTCTGAATTCAGTGTTCCAAACAGGTAGTGAGTTGTTCAGGTTGGAGAGCTTAGTTCAGTAGAGGTGTAAGTAGTCTATGTAAGTTAGTACTAGCTAAATAAGTTTGTATTACAGAAAAGCAAAGTGCTGAAACTTCCATTTTCATTTGAGTATGTTCAGTTGTGTTGCTCGCAACACAGACAAATTAAATGCATTTACATGACAGGAATGTCCTTAGCACAGTGTTCTTTGGCATACTTTCAAGAACAGATTCTTGAAACAACACTTTGAAATTAGTTGTGGAATTTTGAAATGATAGGAGAATGACTAAAGCACTCAGATTTTCAGATAACATAGTAGTATTGATTGTTACTTGAGAAATGAGGCTGACTTTTGCCAAATGAACACCCAATGGAAATGCCCATTCAATGGCAGGTCTGAGCCAGTGTTCAGATGGCAGGATGTAAGATGAGATGAAATGGGGAATTCAAAAGGTCTGAGCCAAACCAACATTTGTTGGGCTTCAGAGAAGTTGATATGAAAGATGTAACTAGTAAAAGATTCCAAATGGGCTTTGAATTAGGATGAAAAAAGGTGAAATCTGAGAAGGTCTCCAGGAGAAGAGAAGGCTTCAAGGAGACCTTGGAGTGGCCTTCCAATATCTAAAGGGGGCCTACAGAAGGGATGGGGAGGGACTATTTACAAGGTCTTGTAATGACAGGATGAGGGCTAATGGGTTTAAACTGGCAGAGGGGAGATTTTAATTGGATGTTAGGAAGAAGTGAGGGTGGTGAGGTGCTGACTGGCACAGATTGCCCAGTGAGGTTGTGACTGCTCCCTCCTTGGAGATGTTCAAGGCCAGGTTGGGTGAGGCCTTGAGTGACCTGTTTTAGTGGGAGGTGTCTCTGCCTATGGTAGGGTGTTGGAACTGGATGATCTTTCAGGTCCCTTCTAACCTAAACAATTCTATGATTCTAAGTAGTCAGTGAGATTATGCCAAATATGAAAAATTATCGAAGCCTTAACTAAGTGATTAAGACACACTGGGATACTTCAGGGAAGCGAAGTTACACTTTTTTGTAATATGCATGGCTCACATTGATGTTTAAAAACCAGGCAGTGGGACTCCTGGAAATTGGAACTGTGTTTACCAATCTGTTAGTGTTAGACATATCCAACTGGGTGGTGCAATTGGCATCTAAATACAAACCAATTTCTGTACAGTCTATGATTTTCCTCCAGAGGATATTGTTATGGTGAAGTGTGGGCATTACCAGCATTGCAATACCTTGACTATTACAAACCCACTCAAATTTAAATGACCTGTAGCAACTCCTGAGGTATCTTCCAAGCTAAATAATTCTGTGATTGTGTGATCAAATATGAAAGCTGGACCTACACCAAGCAGGGAATGTGACCTGATGGACACGATAATACTGTGATTTGAATTACCAACATGAAAGTAAGTATAAGGGGTTATTACCTTTTATGGCTCTATTATTTCATTAAATACATCTGGAAGTGGAAGAACTGAAATATTTTAGGATTCAGAAAACGCCTCCTAGCTAAAAGCTGGAGAGAGGTGTGGAGAAAAGATCCTTCTGTATTTTTAACCCAACAATTCCTATCAGTCAAAACTCTGACTTCATGTTTTTGTGTTGTCTGTGCTTGGCCATCAATCCAAGTGAGTTCTGGTTAGCTAGTGATTGCAGCTTATTTCTAAGTAAGCTAACCCAATATCTTATTACTCAAAATTCCCATGACAGTATTTTAAACTGTATCTGTTGAACGCAGTACAAAATTGTCTTTTAGAACCTTCCAGTCAAGCCTGGGCATTAAAAAAACCCCCAGAAACAAACAAACAAACAAAAACCCAAACAAAAATAGGTCAGTAGGATAAGAAAGCTGTTACTTACCTGTGTTGTTGTTGCAGAGCTGTTTACTCCCACAGGTTACTGAAGAATTACTCCACTGGGTTTGTCCAGGATGAAAACAAACATTTTCCCTAAGCTTTCCTGTTTGCTCATTGGGCTGTTTCATACTTTGTAAAGAGAATGAAGACTAATAAGGAGCTGCTTTTTGTTTTTTAAATTTTTTTTTGTCATGGTTTAGAAATGAAGGTAGTGAAAGTTGCCAAAATGTTCCTAGAATAGTTACCCTTTGCACGTTTGTGCAGATGTTTGAGCAGCAATGTCAGATAGCAGTGCCCTATCCAAAGTTTGTATGTGTGGATTAAATGCACCTGTGCACCTGGCCCACTTCTGATTTTATGTAAACCATTAGCAAAACAAGGAACTGTTGAGAACAGTGATGCCCATATTGAGAGTTTGATTTTTAATTACTATTTTTTAATAAACAATTAATGCATTATCTTAACACTGTGTTTGTCAAAACTATTCTGTCAGTAACTGGCAAAAGTCCTGAAGCATGAGTGGCTTCTGTAACCATATAAAAATTTCTAATTGCAATAAACACCACATTCTTTAGTTGGTATTTATTAGTTTTATTACTTTCTATTTGTTACCTATACTGTCAAGTAACAGTTCTAGTAGTTTTTGGGTATTCCTGTGTTGTTTTACAAATTAAAGAACTCTTCCTCTGTGACATAGCCATATGATAATTTCAGTTTCTTATTAAAAATTAGTTTTTTGTATCTCCAAGTGCACTCATTAACACCTGACCTGGGAGGAAAATGGTTTTCCATATCTCAAAGTGTACTCATTCACACTTGACCTAGGAGTTAATTTTGCACAACCATATTGTTTGTTTTGCTTTAATGAAATAGGCTTTGTTTCTTTCTGATTTTGATTCACAGCAAGTCTTGCAACTTCATTACTAGTCAAACAACGTATCACATACAGTCGAAAGCTGAACTGTGTTGGGGTTTTTTTCCACAATCTTCTTTAGTATTCTTGTGGATTTTGTGTATTTTAATTGAAGCTGTTGTATGCTGAGTGCTTTCCTAGTTAGCTAGGCAATCTTGTTTTCCTCAAAACCTTGAGACAGTCAGTGGAGATTTTCAACCACACGTCCTCTTTGAATGGGATGGAGAAGTGTATTGGGTGTGTTTCAGGGTCAATGGCAGAGAATGGGTCAGGTCACTCAGTGAGATTTATCAATAGCAGGACTTTCCAAAAGGCTCTTTACACAACAACACAGAGTTATTTTTCAGTGATAGAAGGAAGTTTAAAAATTTGTCATGGAAACACACTTAAGGGCTGCAGCAGATTTCCCTGTTGCTTGCCCTGCTCTTAGCTGGGGAAAAAGGATAGAAAAGAGAGAACCTCTCAGATCATAACCAGACTGAACATTTCTTGTCTAGGCCTGTGAGGACACTTGGACCAGATCTAGCAGTGCTCTGGTTTCAGGCTGTTTTTCTTTACTGCAGCATTTTGAAGACATACTGATAAAATGCTATTTATCTTCTTATTAAAAAACTTAAATGTCCTGCATTTTTAGTAATTTTATAAATTTTTACTGAATCTTTTCTGCAAGGATGATATAATAGGCAGTAAAAGTATGAATTGGCTTCTTGAATGAAAAGGTGTCATGCATACATGCAGTACATATTCTATGGGAAGTTCTTCTGGAAAACTCTGGAAAGGGCCATCAGCAGTGGTGCACAGTGCAGTGATGAATTGTGAATATATGGATACATCTATGAGGACAAATTTTCCAAATATATTAAACTTAATGGAAAACATCCCTGGTCATAACAGACATTCCTTATTTATTGAACCACATTTCTGAGAGTTTCTGTTGAATTCTGGCTAGTTTCACTGGTAGACTCATTAGTGTTAATGGATCACTCCAGCAATGTGACTTAATTGTGGAGTTGTCATATGTTAATGGTTTTGTCACAAATACACTGATGTTATTTTTAGTGTGTACAAAAGTGGTTTGGAGGATTTCTAATTATTATTAAAGGAAGACTCATTATCCTTCCACTAAATTGATTTTCTCAGCTATTTCATTTACTTGGTCAGCAGCAGTTACATGAATTTTATTTGCCTGTATTTTAAACTGTTTTCTTTCCTGGCTAGTGGGCAATGAACAGAGCTAGCCATCTTTTCCAGTAAACCCTGCCAAGAAGGAGGAAATGAGCACACAAAAAAAACTTACGTAAATGTAATGACTTGTGTTGTGTTGTCATGTGTTAGAACCTTTTGCAGTATATGAAAACAGCTTGGAATTGTCAATTATGGTGACACTTCTGTTTCTGTAATTTATAAAAACTTAGTGGCAGTTGACTCTTGAATGGAAGTCACATCTTAAAGTCTTTCCCTTCAGTTAGTATTTGGAAAGTAACAAATTCTTATCTGTATGTGAATCATGTATAGTTCTTGGTACTTTTTTCTTTATCTATTTGATTTGCTGATGATCTTTACAGTTTAATTTCTTCAAGACAAGAATTACCTTTATCTCAGTCTTTTCTCCTGTCAATAGAGTGGCTAATCCAGTGGTTATGATGAATGTCATAAAATGTATTCAGAAGAGCAGCAGGGCTGTAGAGCTAAGATTTAAGCAGTTTCTTCTGCCTTAAAATGCTTCTTTTTAAATTTCTTAAACGACTAGCTGAATTTTAAGCATTTTGGATATCAAGTCTGTCCCAGTAAGCCTTAGCTCAGAGTGTAGGTGCTAAGCAAGGGACACCTTTGGCTTTGAAACTACCAGCTGCTAAGAATTTGAGTATTGTCAACTTTGTTCCACTGGAGTGGGTTGTTAGATATAGTTTGTACAGAAATATAGTTTAAACCTATGATTTTTCTTCTTAATGCTGTTTTGGAAAAGTAGAGCAGTAGTTAGGTGGTCTTTTTGAAGTTGAAAATACAGTTTAGCTGATGTGTTTGGGATGTTACTTGACAGTGATGAAGCTCATTAATGAAGTAATGGACTTAACTGATCATAGTATGTATTTTAAACAGGTGAGGCTAATGATAAGGATGTTCAGGTGGTGGAACTTCCTATTGTTGACAGCTTGCACCCACGGCCACCTTATTTACCACTGGCTGTCCCTGAAGACCTGGCTGATAGGCTAATTCGTGTGCATGGAGATCCTGCAGTGTGGTGGGTCTCGCAGTTTGTGAAATACTTGATCCGTCCACAGCCTTGGTTAGAAAAAGAAATAGAGGAAGCCACAAGGAAACTTGGTTTTAAACATCCAGTGATCGGGTGGGTATTTAGTTTTCCTTTTCTTACTGTCTGTTCTTTAATACTTATCTATAGTGATCCCTGTCCTTAAGCGTTTTGAAGAGAGAGAGGGTGCTTTCTGGGTGAAGCTGTCATTTTTTTTAACTATGCACAGTACAAGTTGATTACAGGCACCTCAGCATACTTGCCTGCCTGCAGTTGTACAGACATGTAAGTGGCAGTTCAATAGAAGGTATTTTTATATGTCCTTTTGTATCTAGTAGAGTGATAGAGAATTGAATTTTTGTAATGGCCTTACAGCTTGCGTTCCAGATGCTCTCCGTCTTGGTCTTCTTTTTGAACCCCTGACCACTAGGTCTACATTTTGTATGCCACAGCTCACAGCTAATTTTGTTGTTGGCTACACCTCAACATGGTGTCTGCCTTTCACTCTCATTTCTTATCAGTAACTGTGAGCTGGAAAGGTCTGTGTTGGGTAAATACAGGGAGAAGGAAGGGAAACACCTATGACAAATAAAGAGCAGCTTGTGGAAGAAAGATTTTACTGTCATGTAACATGAAAAAAAAATTGTTGTTCCTGTACTAGAGTCTGCAAATACTAATTGCTTCCTTACCCAGATTTTTTCTTCAATCCTTAATCTCTTTTTGTAGAAGTACACACTAGGCCTGCTCAGATGTTAGCTGACTTTGGCCATGGAGTTTTTAGGCCACTTCAGCACTGGTGTTTTGGAACAATTGTTAGGTTCCGAGCAGATGGGAAAGATGCATTTTTAGCTACCTCTATTCAAACCCTGCACTGTAGTTGGTATCCCAGTATGTCCAAGATGCAAATATTTCTCTTTTGCTGTTGACCTTTATGGATCAAGCTTCACCAGATAACTTAACCTGTACAAAAGGAGTACCTTTGGTGCTATCTCCCATGTTCTTTTTTTTTTTTTTTTCCTCAGTTACCCTTTGCCTTCCTTGCAAGACTATTCTGTAGCCTTCGAGAACAGACTGACAGCTCCATGTTGTCAGCATATCTTGATGGACATCAATGAGTTTTAATCCTTCATTGGTTTATGTAGGGGCTGGATTTAATATACATGCTACAAGCACAGGCATGAAATCACAAGATGAAGTTTCAGTTGCTGAGTTATGTGTTGTATTTTTAAGTGGAATGCCCTGTTTCTGCCGTTTTCCAGAGTTCATGTTCGAAGGACAGACAAAGTAGGAACAGAGGCAGCATTTCACCCCATTGAAGAGTACATGGTACACGTTGAGGAGCGCTTTGAACTTCTTGCTCGCAGAATGCACGTCGATAAAAAAAGAGTCTATTTGGCCACAGATGACCCTTCGTTGTTGCAAGAGGCAAAATCCAAGTAAGATGAATTATGTTTCTACTACAGCGTGTTCCTTCTGGTAGGCTTTACGATTTCTCACTATTGTGTGCACAGATCTTGGTGTCAGTGTTCTGATTATCATTTACACAGGTAAGATGGCATTTCAGCTTCCACTGATTTTGGTCTTTCTCTCAGACAACCTCTTTCTGAGATGATTTTAATTTTTTTTAATGGGATGATGTGTTTTAAAACTTAATGTTACAAAATACAGACGAGTTGAACAAGACCCCTGTGGATATTTAAAATCAAACCAATGCTGTAAAGGGGAAGTGAAAAATAAAAATACTAACTACTCCAAACTTCTTCTAAAGCATAGGTATTAAACTCAAACTATCTAGGAATACTGTGAAAACTAATTATGTGTAGAAGCTTCAGCTGTCCAAACAATACCTTTCTGTGAATAATTGCCAGACTGATTTTTATAAGTTGGCAGAAAAGCTTCTGATGACTCTTTTAGAAAGATTTCTTTATTGACAGCATAAAATACTTTTACCCTACATGTTGAATGATTTTAAAGTTTGTCCTCAAATATATGTGGGATTCTTGATCTGTGACATTGTCACTTTTCTCGTCTTTGTCATCTCCACCTCTCCAGAACACAGCAGTTCTAGGATATTCCAGCCAGTTGTAGCTACTCTGTTACACCCTGGGGATGTACAGGATGCATGCATTTGTGCATTTTCTTCATCCTGACATGACCTGTAGAAACATATTTTTCTTGGTGTCACAGATGTGGCAAAACCTTCTGCTTAATGAAAGCAGAAGCCCGTGGAAGAGTGATATTCCATATCTGTCTCTATTTTTATTGGGCTGTGGTGTTTATGGCTATGGAATCTTGAATAAGTATTTCAGGTGCATTGAATTTAAGTGTATTTGCTATACATGTTGGCATGTTTTCCTTTTGTATACCATTTATTTATCAGACTACTGAACAGCACCTATTTGTATTTCCAAGCTATCTCCTTTGAGCAGAAGAATGCTGTTGCTTTTCACATAAGCAAGGAAATGAACACTTTTAAACATCAAGGTAACTCAAAAGTGGCACATTTTGGAAGTCTTTATTCTTAGTAGACATGCTTGGAAAAGTATGTAAGTTAATGTGTTGGCTTACAGATTTTATTTTTTTTGGTCAAATAAGAGGTTAGCAGAAAGTATTATTTTTATAGAGGAGGAATTTTCAACAGCATCACAGATATGTGCTTTTCACTTGTGCTGTTTCTATTTTCCTTCTGTATCTATAAAAGCTGTGGTTCAAACATACAGAGTTTTGAAAACCTCAACCACCATGCACAGCTCCAGAGGATGGCAATCTAGTCTTTGCTTTTTGTGTTTGTAGAGAACAGTAGCAGAAACAGTTATGGTAGCAAAACATTTGAAGTGCAAATATAAACAGTGATAGCTAGTATAAAAGTGAGGTTATAGCATTTAATTCCTTATATTTTCCTAAAGAACCTTAATTGCTGTTTGTAATATAACAAAATTCACTATGGCTCTAAAAATCTTAGTTATCTATTTTTTGTGTTCAACTTTCAGTCCTAGCACTGTGCACTTCAGCTTTATGAATAGGAAAGAGATCACTACCCATGGAAACAGAATATTCCTGGTTTTCAATAGCTCCAGAACCTAATGGAGGAATTGTGACTTACTCAGGAAAACAAGACTTAATTTTATTAAGCATCACATTCTGTGGCAGTTCAAAGTCCATTCTAAATCACTTCTACTAACATATATAATACAGCTCATTATTGTGGGATCCTTTTTCATACATTTTCTTAAAAGCCATGGAATCTGTGAAAAAAAATGAAGGATATTTCATTTGTTGCCACTGAGTTTTCAGATTGTAGTATACACTCAAGCAGAATTTCCTGTGTTGCTTGTACCCTACTTAAAATCAAACAGAAGGTATTTAACACTTTCTGTGGTTTCATGGAAGGCAGGATTGTGACATTTTAGCATTTAAGTCATATGAAGATAGATTAAGGTCAGGTTTTGGGAGTAAAGAACGTTTTTCTTCCTCTTGCGAAGAAAACTACTTCTGTCACGGAAGTTCTAGTCACACTGAGCTGCAAAGCTGTGATAAAAGGAGGTGTCACAGCGTATTGTAGTAGCTGATGTTGCATTCATTACTGGGTGCAGTAATATTAGTAAGTACTAGTTATCATCTCTCTCTTCACATGAGAGTGATCGGCTGTCAAACAGTGTTGGCATTTAAATAATGAAAATCGAGCCAGTGTGCACATGAATAGGCCTTTTGTTTCTGTTGAGAGAGCTATTTCAAAGTCATGAAAACAGAAATGTTTTGGAAACGTCCCTTGCAGTCAGATGTCTGCCAGCTGCAAGTACAGTAGTACACATGGTGGAATCAGTACTATCAGTTTGTAGATTGCTTTTGTTCATTTTCATTTCCAGAAGAAAGAAAGAAGTGATCTGTTTTCCAAATTAGGATGATCTGGATGAACACAATTAGAGAGTATGGCTGAGAGTTGAGTAGCTGTACTGATCATGGGGTTAAAGTACCTGACAGCTTCTGGTAAGCAGAGGTCTGTGCAGCTGTTTTAGCTAAGTGATATTTTAGGATGACATAAATTGCTTGTTCTTTGATTGAATAGTTTTCAATACAATCTTGTGAATCTCTAGTATATTTATTTCTGGGCTATTATATTTACACCATCTTCTCTCTTTTAAGGCAGAAGATTCAAAATAACACAGCTGTATATGCACATAAATTCTTAAGCATCTATATGTAATAAATTTCTGGTTTATATATGAATCTGTTTAATCTTTCTCATGCATATGAACACTAAAGTTCAATAAAATACATTCTTTGTTTCAGGTTGTTTATCTGTAAAGTCATTTCTGTTTTGATTTTCTGTTTTTTGGCAGTAATTTGTCTCCCATGTTAGTTGTTTTTTGGATTTTTTTTTTCAGCACTTATGAAAGCTTTTTCCCAGACTGTTCCATTCTTTACTTACTTAGACAGCAACAAATTAATGTTTTTTTCTTCCTGTGTGCTATCTGTGGTTTAGCTGTTGCAGCTCTCCCTGCCCTGAGTCATGCTATGCTTGGTACATAGAATTTGTAGTGCTTCAAAGCTCTTGAGTCTGATAAACATCTCAGATATTGCCCATTCTCTTTAGAGCAAGACCTGAACAAACACATGGTTTCTTACTCCATCTGTTTGCACACATGCTCATGCTTTTCTTTCAGAGGGAACAAAACTCGCATTGCCAACTCAGGACACTTCCCCAGACCAGGTCAGTTGAGGGCAAGAGCCTGGGTCTCATTGTGGTTTGCATCTGCTGAGCGGGTTAGCGATAAGCTGAAGCAGTAGTTTCCAAACTCTACTTGGTTTGTGTCCTGTGAGGCTGGCAGTGGCTGTAAGGAAAGGCTTTAAACTGCCTCTTCCCACCTTATGATTTCTTCTTTTCCCCTATTCCTAGGGAAAGAAAATATAAAAAGCATTCCTGAGCTGTATATAGGTTTCCAGAATCTATTCAGTAGCTTTAGAAAAATTAAATACTATTTTTAGATATGGAAGAAGATGTACCACATATATGTAGTCTGGTACAAAGAAAACAGTGCTATGCTGGTTTCCATTCTTGGGTTATAGCTGCACAGTCTGGTCCTTTACTGTTAGAAGAGAATGTGTGGGTAATTTCTTTGGAAGACCAGGAGTGATCCTGTGAAATACTTTATTTAGGTGTTTCTGTAAGTAGGAATATGACATCTTGGTATTTATTTTTAATTTACCACACTTTCAGGAATCCTAGTAATAGAATAATGCCTGAGTTATGTTTAAAAAGAAGCAAAATGCCCCAAAAGCTGACCATGTAACTATTACATTAATCATAATACAATTGCAGATGTAAAAGGACTAAAAGGAAGCAAGATGAAATTATAGAGCTTTAGAATTTTGGGGGTTTTGCCCCCTTGATTCTTTGTAGTCCTTTTGGTAAGGATAGCTTTAAATAGACTCGGAAGGACTGTAGTGAGTGGGAAAGAGAGTTAACCCTCACCTGATGCAGGAAGGCAGAGTGACACACATGGCTAAACTAGAGTACAGGATTGCCTTTTTCTGTGTTGTTCTTTTGTGCTGCCATTTTAGCCTGTGCTGGAGATGGGATGCTAGACTAGAGGATTCTTTGCTCGTACAAAAGATGGCTGCTATTATACTCACATTTTAGAGTATTCAAAAGAAACTCCTTTTCCCAGGTGTGACTATGGCACTGTGTGTTGGACCCACATAAAAGTGTTTGTTTGAAAACTTAGACATCTGAGTAGATAAACACTGAGCTTGCATCATTGGATTGAAGAAGTGGGTTCTGAAACTTTTGTTAGGTGAATGCAGATTACTTTTATGAAATGGAGTTGAAAATCAGATTTGAGAGCATCTTGGAGATTGTTTCCAGAACGAGAGAAAGCAGAAAATTTTAAATGTATGTGTAAATAATTCTGACTTTTTGTTTTGCAAATCCAATATGATGCTTAATTTTGGTATGCTTTATTTGTTGTTAGACTGATCTTTTGCTAATAAGAAACCAGATTCTTCAAGAAAGGACCCTTTGGGTCTGCTCAGCATGTGGATTCTAATTTTTGATGTCTGAAGGAAGTGATTAATTTTAGCAGTATTCCTGGTGCCAAGAACTTGCAAAGGAGTGTTCAGATACCTTCACTATGTTCACTGTCCCTACAATTAGCATGTTCTGTTAAATGTTCTTTTATGTTATGCTGCTCAAAGCTGTGTCACTGCACTAAGACAGATGCCCATTTGTGTTCCTCAGCTAGGTTTCACAGCAGTGTATGAGATTGTCTGGTCTGGGTTTTTTTCTGCTACAAAAATGCTAATGTGTTTCACACAATGGAAACAGAAATAGATTCACAAATACTGTGTTGTCATCAGTTGAGAGCTGCCTAAATATTGACAAAGAATGCTAGGCATGAGAAGGTAAGAAAGGAAATGATCGGTGTGATGCGAGTTCATGTTGAAAAAAATGTTTCTTGATCTATATGCTTCTGTAATTGCGCAGAAGAGGTGTTTCTTGATCCATATCCAATTATTCCAAATGAATTTATCGTTCTGCATTTTCTTCCTTTTTTTTTTTTTTTTTTTTTTCTTCCAGTTTTTGCTGTATCCTGCTTCTAATGTGCCGTGAAAATGATATGACATTATGATCAGACACTACCTTTAAAGTTGTCTTCTCTGGGAAATGTACCATACATGTATTATTTTTTGTTACAGCAGGTGTTTTCTCTTGAAGTCACTGTGAAAGTGACTCCTCTGTGGAAGCTTTGTATATAGTTTTTGGTTTGTTCTTGAGATAGGATTTGGTGGTCACAGTTAGCCAGTGACAGCTGGAGAAACCTCCTGTATTTGCCCATTTCACTTCTGAGAATAGTTTTCCCATATTTTAACATGATAGTGGAATAAATTAGGCATACTCTTGAAAGAGGTTGTCATAATCATGTCTGGAGTGCCTGCACATGCTGCATAGTGATGTGCAAGTGATGCTAACGGCTGTTGCTTCCTAGGAACTCATGAGTTCCTTACTTGCATGTTCAGCACACAACTGCCAGACATTGAACCATCTACTTACAGGCTTAAGTTACTGCTACAGCACTACAGCCCACTCTAGGTTATGCTTTATTAACAGCATAAGAATGATGAATTGTTACAGATGCAATATTAGCTGCCTTACTGTCTTCTGTGAAGTTTTGCTTCAAATTTGCAGTGAAGTTGTAAATTTGAAAAAATAGATGTTATTTGAATTATTTCATAATTAGCCCTGTGTAGTGGAAATTTTGTAGCTGGCAGGCTAGTTGCGTGAGTTGCACTTCACATTTGAAGTATAATTATTGTGTAACAGGAGTCTAATTACCATCTTTGTTCTGTCTACCTTGAATTTTTCATATGGAACTTAGTAGGAATCTGACTGAAAATATGAATTTTGCAGTTTATTTCAGATTTCAGTTTCCTGGTAAAAGGATACAAGTCTTACAAATGGGGTTAATTTTCTTTCTAAGCCATTGTTACATGTTGTTAATGTTTATTTTAAAAATTATACAAATCAAATGTTTATGTTTAAAATTATTTTGAGTTAATGTTACTATCTTGTTTATACTATGTCAGGAAAGGTGTATTGAGATAAAATACTACATTGCTTTTATTTTCTTTTGACCAGTCAGTTGCAAGATTTGTTCTCCATGTGATCTTAACTGAAAGACTGGTTTATTGTTTTGGGACATTCAATATTTGCCTTCTAAAGGTTTTCTTCTGTAGTTTCATGTTCAGGATCTAAATAGAGAGTACAATGATACACAAAATGTTATTTAGAAAAGACACAGTCCCATGTACTGTTCAGTAGTAAAGAAAATTATGTTATCCAAGTATACTTAATCTAAAATCAGTAACACTAGCAGAATCTGGCATATGCTTCCTGACACTTTCTCACTTTTTTACAGTGTCAGATCTCGAAGATACTAACAGGATTTTTTTTTTTCTAGATAAAAAGAGGGCATGCTTGGAGGCAGCAGTAACATTCGAAAGTGCTTAGTGAAATTTTAATTAATTCCCTGTAAAGCAGAAAACAAATTTTCTCTTGCAGCAAAGGCAATGCTTCTCAAAAACAGAAAAAAGTGGAATAAGACTTTGCTTTAACAGTGTGTTGTATTTTCCCAGGTATCCCAATTACGAATTTATCAGCGATAACTCCATATCCTGGTCAGCAGGGCTTCATAACCGATACACTGAGAACTCCCTGCGAGGTGTTATTCTGGACATCCACTTCTTGTCTCAGGCAGACTTTCTGGTCTGTACATTCTCCTCCCAGGTAAAATTACAATAGAAATAAAACACAGGATATACATACTATTTCTGACTCTTGGTTTTCTTCATGCTCCTGTTCTCTTGTCCTCAGTGCTCTCTCATGAAAGTTTTAGGGAAGAATTAAAGGCTTGGAATGCTGCATGAACATTTAGAGGGCTGTAAGCACTGGATGATTTTTTCTCTTGAATTGAGGTTATGGGCTTAACTTGGACATTCAAAACAAGCAAGGAATAGTATTAAACATATTGAAGACTTCCTTGATTTGCATAAAGTTAATGTCTAACTTGTATTTCTATGGTGCTTAGTGAAGACATTTTAAATGAGTAAATTTTTTGGAATGTGTTTAACACTTAGTAATTTTGCATAAAGTTAATATATTAACATCTGTCCATTTCTACACATCATTGCACACTGCTACAGTTCAGATTGCTGTTGCCTTAGCTGACTGTGAGAACTGAAGAGAATTAAGAGAGCAGACATTTGATTTGTCTTCAGGCTATTACATTTCTAGCACTCCAGCAGCAGCACAATCAATGTGAGTTTTGACCACCATAATCCATAGAGATTTCTTGTTGCGGATAATTGAACACTGCCAACTTCCTTTCTTGAGTGGTCTGATGAGGCAAGTTGGAGTATGTTAGAAAATCCAATCATATAATTGTAATAATTGGCATTTTCTTCTCTATTATGTCATATTGTGTATTAATTTGGTACATAATAAATTTTTTAAAGATCACAAGGCAATATTGTGTGACTCACACACTGATAAGCCTAATTCAAGTATGGTAAAATAAGATGGAAATCAGAATGAATGTTTTCCTTCCCATTGTCACCTGTGCTGTCAGATGGCACTCCTGGTTAGGAAAGCGTTCAGCTATATGTGGATATTATTATATTGATAAATGGTTGATGGTCACAACTGATTGTACTGTTAGATGGAGGTGGACACAAAACTGAAATTTAAAATATTTTCCACAGCCTCAAACGTAAATAGTCTTCCATATTGTAATGCCAATTAGGTAGGTACCAAACCTCATATTAATACTAATAACATGATCAATACAGTGATATATTGACCTTGAGAGCCAAAATTCTTAATAACATCACCATAGCAAGAAGACAGCAAAGCCAGCAAAAATGCAGAAAATCTTTTTTCCTTCAATCATGCTCTTGGGTACCTTTTTTTTTTTTTTCCCCCACTGTTCACCAAACCCTGTGGAAAAAATGACATTTTGTAACATATATTAGAGTTCTTCAGACCAAGGCATAAGTAGACTCCAAAGTAAAAGTCCCCACCAAGAAAACTTTGTGAGGAGTCACCCATCTTTACAACATTTTGTTCAGCTGAATGCATGTTACAGTGAAAAACGTGATCATCAGCTAAGATCTAGGGCTGTGTCTACAGGTATGCATATGCAGCACATGCATAGGAGGTGTAGAAACAGTTCATACTCTGAAGGAAGAATGAGTGACATACTCATGGATTTAAAAAAAAAAATCTGTAAAAATAAATCTTTTTTTAATTCTTATAGCTGTGTGGTAAATGTTTATTGTAGATAAGATGCTGGGTATAAACATAGAAGGAACATCTTTAGGTACATGTGGCTTGGACAGTAATTTCAAAAGAAGAATATAGGTTAAAATATTGGCATAGGGTGATGCAGGTTGATGTGACCTTTCAAGGTCATCTGGTACAACATCCTTTGAGGGTGCCTTTGAGGTATCTCTCTGCATTTGACAGTAGTCATGTTTGCTGAATGACATACTTGATACGGGCAGAAAATTCTACTAAATTCTAGGAAAACCTGTATTAGATTGTTACTCTCAACAGCAGGAACTAAATTAATTTAGTACCAGTTTTGCCAGTCATGCAACAATATGAATATCTGCATTGTTTTCATATATTGGACCTTTGTAGGGCCTACTGCAATTTTTCCCACTGTTCAAATGCAGGTAAGATTTGATCCTCTGCTCTCCTAGCATTTGAACCGTTGTCCCTGTCCTTTCCTCAAAGAAATACAGAGTTTGATAGTTTGACATTGAATGTAAGCAAAATCAGGCTGTAAATGACCTCCTCTTGTCCAGTCTTTATGAAGAGAAATTAAGGATCGGAATGTAATCTATTTCCCGTGTGATTTAGGACTGTCACATTAAATTTTATGTTGATTTTTTTCCACTTCCTTTTCCTTGCCCAAAAGAGTCAAAACTTTATTCTAGATGTATTGAGAGAAAACCACCTTATGCATGAATAGAATCAGACACTTCAGGAAGTCCTTTACATGAATTTTTGTTTATTCTCTCAGAACTAAATGAATACTGATATAAGCTGAGGTATAGCTACTTCATTAAAATACTGTTACAAAATTAGGCCTGTCAAGGGAAACAGCCTACCTTGGCACTCTGTTTCAGCAATACCACATCAATTGAGATGTATAGAAAAGCCACGTGGCAGGCAGTTACACAAAGCATAACACAGCAGCACACTTCAAATGGCACATTAAAACACAGAGCTCTTTTTCACTCTTCAGTCTTCATTTAGATGAAATGGTAACTCCCTCTGCCTGATGCATTTTTCTTGATAACCTCATTTCCTTCCAGTACTTGCTAGTCTTTGTATTTTGAATTGTACATGGAAGTTTACAGGCTGCAAAACAATTGAATCTTTGAATAGACAATGGGAGGCTGACTTTACTGAATCCTGCATGTGGAGTCTTCACCTGCTGCTCTTGACAGTTCACAATTTAGTTAACCCAAGTTTGGTGCTCCAAAGGAAACAGTTGCTGAGAGGAGATATGTATTCTATGTTGGGTATGCAGGGTGCTCACTAAAAACATTTTTACTGCAAAGATGTAAAATCTTTTGCAGACTGTGTGATTATTCTTCTCTTGGGGTGTGCACACATGCAGAGACAAAACATCAGAGAGTCATAGAGGCTATCAAATAAATAACCTCTTGCCAATGTGTGAGTAATAAAATTTGTTTCTGTATTTTGGGACATAACATCTACTTCAGAATAATTAACTGCAGCCTGATCTTCTGAAAGCTGGTTCTGCAAAGTCATTTCAAAGATGGAGAGGGATGAAAAGAAATCTATTACATTTTTTAAGCAAATGCCTCTCTCAAAGAAGCTGGGAAAATACAAATATGACTTGTTTGATCGATCAAAGTTCTCTTCACCTTATCTTCAGAGGGAGAAAAGGCAAGCTTTGCTATATTTACGTATAGTGAAAATGATGAAAAAGTTCAAATGCTTCTTCATACTGAGGAGAACTGCTGGATTGTTCCTATGAGCTTTATCAAGCTTCCACAGAGTCAGTGAAAGATACACTAATGTAGATGAGGAGTTAGAAAGGTCACAGCCGCCAAATCAGATACCTGACAGGGAAGAGCTTTCTTGCCAACTGTTGACAAGAGCTTTGTTTAATAGAGCAACAACCTTTTGTGTTTCTGGCAACTATTGAGAGATACAACACGATTCCAATATGGGGAACTGTTTCCAGTCTGACAAAAATTCTCTTCATTAACTGACACTTCGAAATGCTTCTTTCTTCTCACCAACATCATTATTGTTTTGCTGGAATTCATTTTCATGTAGCTGTCTTTCAAGCTGCCAACAGTCACAATTCTGTCATTCTTTTAACAGCATTTTAAAGCCTTGGGCATTATGAAACTGCTTGATTGTGAAAATTGTAACTTCCTTTAGAAAAGTAAATGCAAAGCCTTGTTCCTGTATAATAAATGTTGAAACTGTAACTTCTAAAGTTTCCAGGGGAAGTGAAATGCAAGTGTTGTTAATGGTAGAGGAGGAAAGGCCATTTGGGTTTATGTTTGATTTGCTACACAGCATTCATTTTAACAAGCAGGACGGCTTCCTTTCAGGCAGTGTAAGAATTTAGTGAGAAATAGACTATTACAGTTATTAATGTTTTGTCTTATTTACCGAAGTACTCATTAAAATACTGCAAAATTGTATTCTTAATGCAGATTTTTTTGGTCTGTATGGGGGAATTTTTTTTTTTCTTGGCCACCTTGATGTTCCAAACGTAATTGTTAGACTTGGATTGCTGACTTCTGTACTGCAGGTACACACCATATATATACCTCCCCTTCTGTTTTTATTTCTCAGGTTTGTCGTGTTGCCTATGAGATTATGCAGACATTGCATCCAGATGCTTCAGCGTATTTCCATTCTTTGGATGATATCTACTACTTTGGGGGACAGAATGCCCACAACCAGATTGCTATTTATGCTCATCACCCACGAACTGCTGAGGAAATTCCTATGGAACCTGGAGATGTAATTGGAGTGGCCGGAAACCACTGGGATGGTTATTCAAAAGGCATCAACAGGAAATTAGGAAGAACAGGCCTGTACCCGTCCTATAAGGTTAAGGAGAAAATTGAGACAGTCAAGTATCCTACATACCCTGAAGCTGACAAGTAGAGCAAAGGCAAGACATTGGGCAGCAATTCTCAGTTCTGATTGGCGTCAGCCAGTCAGCTCCCTAACTTAACGGTTTATATGGGATTTGATCTGCATTTTTATATGCAGCTGGAGTCAAAACCTTTAGCAATGAAACTGGATAAGAAACTGAGAACAGATGGATGAGCTTTTCTCTGAACTTACCCATTTTTTTGTTATATGCGCACTCACACATGCACACGTGAACCCACTCACAGGAAAACAGTTGTTTTATACTTTTGGTCTCTTTTCAGGATTTGTCCCACTCATTAGTCTGACCCAAGCTTGGGCTCTTTCCTCTGCCATTAATTGACGATAATATTCAGACTTACAACACTGCCACATTGTGTAATTGAGTGACATGAACATATTTTGTATGTGCAAAATTTAAAACATGGTGCCTATATTTGGAAAATTTGTGACCTTTTAAGAAGAGCCATGCCTCTCTCACAGTGGGCAACTCAACTGGTGTTCCATGACTACTGAACTCTCTTCAGACAACAGGTTCAGATCACAGACTAGATTCCTTTACAGGTTTATTTTTAGCATATTCCATTGGTTACTTCTTATCATTAATAAAATAAAGGTTACATCCAACAATAAAACAGTCACTGTCTGCTAGGAACTTTTGTAAAATGATGCCATGAGTGTGTTCTCTAGTACCGATAAATGATGTTTCTGCTCATTGCCTTTGATTGAAAAAGAAACAGCCAGCCCCCAGACAAACCACAAAATGTGCAAAGGAAAAGGTAGCTGGAGTTTGACTGAATTGTTAAACATTGGTTGTGAAGTACAGAAGCTGTTTAGTGGCACAGTTTTTCTTAGCTCTGTGGGCAGAGGGTGCCAGGAGGGTGGCTTAAGTTTCTTATATGTACTCTCCAGCACTGTTCTTTTACCTTCTGTGTTTCTTTTCTGAAAATACTCATTTTAAGGTATTGTAGATGGCTATTTGTCATTTTAGCATTGCACGTAGTTACTTTTAAGTAAAATACTTCAGGTTATCCCATTTGTAGAACCCATCAGTCTAGAGTACTCTGAAAACAAATTTCTAACAATTTACTCCAAAACCAGCAGATTTGAAGAAAATATACACAAGAATGAGGATTTATATATGACAGAATTGTTAGTAATTCTTTGTGTGCTAAAAACTATTGCCAGTGTGCTCTCTCTTAAGAAATGAGATAATCTACAAAATAATTTTACAAACAAATTAGAGGATTTAGGGGTTATGTGTATGCAAGTTGCAAGAGATAGTTTCCAAATAATGAGACTATTAATAGCATTGTACAGTTCTAGCACAATCCAGTCCAAAATACTGGAAATGCAGAAAATGTTTGCTGTTCAGACACTGGGAAGGTGCCACATCGGTAGAGATTAAGACAGCATAGCTGGTTGACCTTAACAAAGCAGGAGTTAAAAAGATGTTTAATTCTGTTTATGAACAGACCAAGGATAGTGTTGACATAACAAATGAATGCCCTTGACGATGAATACATTTTAGGCTGAAAAATAAAAGGAAGTCTCTGACAGAGTGAAGTTGAGCAACAGTCTTCCAATTGAAACAGTGGTGAGTAAGATGGAACATGATGGGACAAAGTAGTTCTCTCTGACATTGCTAGGATGAATTTTTGTCACTAAAGGTAGGTAGGCTTGACTGGTATTCCTGTATTTTGGAGCTCCTGAGAAGTCATTCTGATACATGTTTCACTATCTTAGCCAAACTTGGCGTGTTTCAAAGGCACAAATGTGGGCTAATTGTAGCACTTTTAAAGCTTTAATTTGAAATGTATGTACAAAGCTATTGCTGTTTTCCTTTTTAGCTTCGAAGAAAAGGCATTCCTTCCACAAGGATTAGAGCAGTGCACTTTATCTTTGGGAAAAAAACAGTTTAATTATTTCTCCACAAATACTACATTATCTATTTGATAATTACAGATTTTGAAAATGTATTTATGAAGCTCTTACAGCTTTGGAGATAATAATTTCCAGATCATTTTATAGCATTCATTAATGAATTAACATACGAAAACTCCTTCTTAGTCAGGTAACTCAGTGGCAAATATCACTGAAGAAGATAACAACATCTGAGATGAGCCCAAAGGCAAGAGCAGCTCTTATGATGTAGCATTGTGAGAACCGAGAACATTCGTCTTCTAGAAGACAGAGCTATGTATGTGACAGTTCCTCAGCAGACTATATCTGACAAAATAGTGTCATGGTACATGTGCTTCCTTGCGTATTTTTAAGTACATAATGAATATTTAGCTCATTATCTTTGAGAAAATGATCATAAAACTGTATGAAATTATAAAGTTAATAATTGAGAAATGTACTAATGTAGGTGCCGTGACCTCATTCCCATGAGCCCTGTGATCTCCTAGTGCTTGTAATACAGTACTTCTCAGAGGAGGAAACCTAGCAATAGCCTGATTACTACATGCATTTGTTTTCTTTAAGACTACCAGTTAGTTACCTCTTGGAATCTTGGGACATGAAAACTGTATTTGTTAAGTATTAAACAAAATAATAGAGACTTTTTTCTTGGTTACGATGGTGTCCAGTTAGTGTGCAAGAATTCCTGGGTAAGCGAAAATGAGATTTTTGTTGTAGCTCACAGAAAAGAGAAACAACTGAAAATAAGAATTCTGTGTTAAATACTTGACAGTGAGGTGAATCTTTTGCAAGTTGTGAACTCATTAAGGTATGATCCAGAAGGCATGCCAGGAAGCAACGACACATCTTGTTTCCTCTGTTCTTGTAGCTCAACAATCCAGTCATGTAATTCTTAAGTCATACCAAACCACCATGTCTGACATAGTAGAACAAAGACAGCTCTCCATCTCTCTTAAACAAGCTAATGATTAATTATTTTTTTTTCTTTAAGAAGCATTTGTGTGTGTGTGCATGTGCACTCATTTGCCAGGTTAAAATACTCTGGAAACAGACTATGCACTTGTTTCTTACCACCTGGACTAAGAAATCTGGTCTGAGTAGCTTAGTTAACTAGTCATCTGTGCCATCAGTGCGCCTGGAGACTGGGTCAGCAAGAGCAATAGGCTGCCACCACTGCAGTGACCCCAACCTGAGTTTTGTCCTTGATTTTTCCCTCCAGTCTACAGGCAGATGCATGGGATTCACAATCTCCTTCTGCCACACCCTGTCCCTCTGAGCTGCACCGTATTACAGATCTGTTTAGGAAGAGTGAGGCTTACCTTAACATTTTTAGGCATTTACCTTCAGAGATGTCTTTTCTCTACTTCTACCACCAAGTTTGAAGGGCACTTCTAGTTACCAGAGTGATTTCTCTCCTTTACCAGTGGTTCAGAGAAGAGAACTGATGATACCTTTCTTTACAGTGTGCAAGTTTCTTCCACAATGGGTTTGATGTATCTTTGGCATGCAATTATATAATAAGGGTCTTATCTTCCAAGCCAGGAACACCGTGGAATATAAACTAGAAAATATTCATCACAAACTCCTGATAAGGGGAGAGAGATGTTCCTTCTTGCCAGTTGAATAACACCCAAAGTCTGGAACTTCCTTAAAACTGTGAAATGAACTTTTGTTTTTCCAAGTCATAAGTTTCTTTGCAATGTAATCTTCCTAGTGTCAGAATAATTCAGGTAAAAGTAATTTTCTTAGTCTGGGAGGTGGAAAAGAGTGTCTAATAAGAAGACATAATACTGTATTTTTATTTGAAGTTGCTATATCAATTTATAAAGCCACAAATAAACCTTTCAGAGCTGGGTTTAAAGACCTCTGCCAGAAAAACCATTCTGTTTTTTTTCCAGAAATACATGTAATTTCCAACCCCTTTTCTAATTATGCATAGTACTAGTCTTGGTCATGTGTATAATCACAGAATGTCAGGGGCTGGAAAGGACCTTGAAAGGTCATCTAGACCAACTATCCTGCCAGAGCAGGATCACCTATACCAAACTACACAGGAACATGGCCAGGCAGGTTTTGAATATCTTCAGAGAGAAAGACTTCACAACCCACCCTGAGCAGTCTGTTCCAGTGTTATGTCATCTTCACAGTGAAAAAATTCCTCCTGATGTTTCCATGAAACTTCCTGTGTCTCAACTTCCATTCTATTTCC
This sequence comes from Psilopogon haemacephalus, assembly GCA_013396835.1. Classification (NCBI taxonomy): domain Eukaryota; kingdom Metazoa; phylum Chordata; class Aves; order Piciformes; family Megalaimidae; genus Psilopogon; species Psilopogon haemacephalus. The sequence goes on from VWZI01016409.1 coordinate 66,934, forward strand.
CCTTGTCCTGTCATTGGGTGTCACTGAGCAGAGCCTGGCTCTGTGGTCTTGGCACTCACCCTTTACATATTTGTGACCACTAATGAGGTCACCCCTCAGGCTCTTCCTTTCCAAGCACAAGAGCCCCAGTTCCTTCAATTTCTCCTTGTAAGAGAGATATTCCACTCCCCTCATCATCTTTCTGTCTCTGTGCTGGTCTCTCTCAGCCAGTTCTATGTCCTTCTTGAACTGGGGGGCCCATCATGCTGTTCATATTGCAATTACTGGCTCTTCCTGCGTTACAATTTCATTCATATTTGGGTGGTTTGGGACCAGGCTGTCAAAACGTACAAATTTTGGTTTTCTTCCTCAGTTGAGCTAAAATTGCATTTAAAACTCAAAAAAATTATGTTTTCTTAAGGCTCCACTGGAACTCTGTCAACTTTAGTCAAGGTCCCACCTGAAAACTTAGTGGGAGAAAGACTGAAGCAAACTTGAGTTATGCGTAAGTATCAACTGCTGCCAGGTTGGGTTAGAATTCATAGCATTGTGCTCATTCATAAAAAGCCTGAAATGTGACTTTGCATGGTACAAATGAGAGGATACTACAAAATTAACAACCCTGTCAAAAATTGCCAAGTCTGTGTGCCTGCTGCACTATGTGGAAGGGTGTTTCAGAATCAAGCTGTGTAAGACAAAGCATTAGTGCAGGCCTCTGAGAACCCCTTGCACTGAGGCCTTTGGTGGAGTTTTGGTGCTGTATACAAGGGCCTAGCAGTGCTGATATTTGCTCTTCAGTGGAACAAACCGTCGCTTTGTGTGGTTGTTTTCTTTTGACTCCACTTCCCTGTCAGCAGAATTGTCCTTCCTCTGCAGCCCAGCAGGTTCAGATTAATGCAGAGGCATGCCAGTTGTTCGCATCAAAATGTCTTTGCTGTTGCTCAAAAATGACTTCATGCTGGTAGGCTGATTTCTGAGGAAGCATTGTTGAGGGAAGGAGCTGTCTCCACTGGGCTATTCTTACTACTGATGGACACGTGTAGTGGTTTTGCTTTCCATTCTGCATGATTTTCAACTTTCCACAAACTGAAGATTTTTAGTTTATAAGGGGTTATCTTGAGCATGGTGAGATGAAGTCTCGCCTATCCTACGTTTTCTTTAAGAAATATATCAGACATCACTTCTTTCACTTTAGCTGTCTCAAAGTTGTTTTCCAGTCACAGGAATAGACTCATCTAGATTGGCACTTGTTGAAGAGTGTGACATCTTAATGCTCTGCTACCTACTTGTGCCTGTGTCTGCTGATCTACCATGGTTGTAGGTCTTTCACAGATCAAATGGTATAGTCAAGATTTAATGAGAAAGCATTGTTGTCTAATGTGCCTAGTAAGTGGCACAGCCTTCTACTAGGAGGCTTGCAAAGCATGTAAGTTTCTTACACAGTAAGATGAAAGCTCACCCTGCAACAGGTTTCTTAACCAGATGAAAGATGTATTCTCAGAACATTGCCTATCCATCTTTGGCAGGTACTGTACACTAATGCCTGTAACTTATTATGCACGTCTGAAGGCAGTCTACAGGACCATAAGAGACAGGTTACTTTTTTCTCTTAAGTCCTGAATCTTTTATGAACTTAGTTTTAGTATTCCTGCTCTCTCTTTGGCAAACTCTTCTGTATAATACAGCTGCACCATCCTCAATTACTGTGCCACCAGCAGAGCCACCAGAATACCACATCTTTGAGAATCCATTAAACATAGGAATTGCTATCCAGGTCGACTGTCTGCAAAGGACCCATCTCTTAAAGAAGCCATGTATGTTCCCTGATGTCTTTCCAAACTAGCAACCTGGAAGAAGAGAAGATGACAACAACCCACGACATTCTACTTCCTTCTTTGTCAGTAGGAAGGAGTTGGCCATCTGTTGCATACAGCCACGACACTGGAAAGTGGTTGACTAGTTGCTGGGACTTGTTTGCCTCACTGCTTCAACTTATTGCTGGAGATTGAGCTGTGATGAGTTATCATTTTAAATCTGTGATCACTTTGTAACATCTAGAGAACTTTGTTTTCCCTGAGAATAAAATTGCTTTACACGAGAATAAGTTCAGATTTGTGGGATTAAACTGGCAGTGTTTCTTCTTGCCTCAGATGGAATTCTTTTTTGTTTATGACTAAACTTCAGTTATTTGGCAAAGAGAGATCTTGTTAGGCTAGCTTGGCCGTCCTCTTAACCTCTTGTGTTACTGGAGCATATATGGAGGCTAGCAGTAATGGGCCTGCATGTGACAGGTATAGGAATTATGAATTAATTTGCTTAGTCTTTCTTAATATATAGCAGGAAAAATGTTTTCTAAATACTAAAAAGTGATAGGCAATATCTGCCTGCTAAGAATGTATTTCTCTAGCACCGATGTGTTGTGACTCCCTTATTACACTGATTCATACTAGCTCATGTTCTCATATTTCTGAGTGTGCTGCTCACTCTTTTTGCCCAATGTTTTAAGATTTATGATCTTGCAGTCTCCCTTTTTTTTTTCTTTTTTGTGTTTCCAACACTTCTGTCACAATGGAATTCTTGTCATTCATTAGAATCCCTAGACAATACAGTAATGTGTATAATAATTGTAGTAACAAAACGGTTAAATGTTTCATCTGTAATGCTAAATTCAATATGATTTCATAGTGTTTACACTTATTTAGTCCATCATTGTTTTCCTTATTTATATACATTGCTTATTTGTATGCAAAGAAAATATTTTAAAAATCCCTAAACTCAGACATTGGAAAAGTCAGACTCAGGAAGTATTCTCAGTACCTTCCTGAACGCTGGTGACCTTTGCTCATTGATAGGACATTTCTGTGTTTGGTTGTGAAGCAGTAGATTGAATTAAGACATTACCTTCTGTACTTTCTTTGCTCTCATTTAATCTCTTGGGACCCAGTGACTGACCACACGTATGCTAAATCTGTTCAGGGGGAAATGAAACACGTTCATCTCTATGCCACTGCTGGTTGTGTTGTGTATTTGAGTCGGTGAAGGTTTTGGCAGTAAACGTGAACGTACATCCTTCATTTTTGTGCTTTTTAAAAGGGAATATAGGAGCATAAGTGTAAGAACCATTGGAATAGTAGGCTTTTGTCATGTTTTGTTGAACTAGCTAGAATTTGATGATGCCCATTCTTGCTCTCAAGCTAATTCATTGCAGGAACATGCTATGGAGAGATAAGCACATACACATAGTGATGTATCCTTTATAGGGAGCAAATCTGTGGAAGAGCCTGAAGAAAATTTTGGAAGATGAGGATACAGCCAAGGTAATAGTTGAGTTGATGTGAAGATGTTCCAGTCTTTGCTTTATTTGCCTATGTGATTGCCTGGAGGTTGTCCTTTTCCTGGCCTATGCCCCACTCAGGGTTCATTCAACAGATGTGCTGGGTGTATACTGGTTCCAGAACATGCTGATCTTTTTGCTAAGATGCATCCCAATATTGCAGGTGCTCTGCTTAGCCACTGCTAGTACAACAGTTTGGATGTTCTCAGTGCAGCATATAGCTGAGATGTTGGTCTTTATTAAAGGTTGCCCTTGATGCATTTCCTTTTTGTAAAGCCATACATTATGTTTGAAAAAAACAAGGGACACTATACCATTCTTTGCTGGTTTGGCTCTGATATTTTATTCTTGACATAACTGTAATTTGCTTTACTGACCTGCAAAACCAAAAAGTGGATTTCAGTTTCTTTTCTGTGACAAGGAGCTTACTACACTTGGCTATAGCTTTAAGCCTCTGAAAGTATTTCTGGCTCTTGTCACTGTCGGAGAAAGAGTGGTAATGCCCCCAACAGTAGTCATAATGAGTCCACAAAATCTACTTTGAGTTAATTCTATGTGATATACTTTTTTCCTGCCCACATTATCTGCTGCGGCCTAAATCTGTTTTATCCAGCTTTACTTTGGTTTAGAATTTATCTTGCAGTTGCAGGGCAATAGTGTTGTCTGTGGTTGAGAGGCAGTTGTAAATGAGTTTTCTAAGCGTGCTGCTAGTGCAAGGTACAATGCCTATTAATCTCTCTATGTATGCAGTATCTTCTTCAGCCACTTCTCTGTCAGTGGTGCCAACTTAATTTCTTTATTTCCAACTGATTTCCTCACTGTCTCTGTTTTCAAGAACAGAATGGTCTCCAGTTCTTTGTACATTGCAGGGTTTTTTGAGAAAACAGAAAATTAAATGCAATCAAATTATCAACACGCCTGCTTTTCTCATCACGTTTTTATCTTCCGTATTTCACATTTTTGAGTTCTCTCAAAAAAAATTACTTTGTTCTGAATCCTGAAACAATAAATAATAGACAAAGAGATTTGTGGCAAGGAATAAAAAGCTTTTCCAAAAGCAGTATATTATTTAGGCCGAGTACAAAAAAATAATGAAAAGTAGAAATCTTATTAATTTCCTGCATGGAAGATTACTCTGAATGCCAGAGTAAGACACAGGATTGTAAGTTGTTCCACCCCCCCCCANGCATTAATTAGCATCTGCTGACCTGGACAGACTCTGAAATGTGCTGACTGCCTATCAGAGCAACTCTCTGAAATTCCATCTCAAGACATTTTTAATTGGAACACAGAATTACCTTCATGTTCTGTTAAAGCATTTAGTGTTTACACCCTGAGGCTGTCAGATAACCACTAGTGGGTGGTGTACAACACGGATGGCAGAGCTGTAAGTACATCTGGGAAGAGCAGGAGCAGCTGTCTGTGCATAGGGCAATGCAGCCATGTGTCTTGTTAACTCATTTAAATTTCAGCTACAGGATGGGCAAAGGGTGTCACTGCCTACTGCGCAGCAGTGTGGCTGGCAAATGATTTGTGGAATTGCCATCCATTTTAATTGGGATGTTTTTATTAAAGAGCAGTACCTGTGACTAACTGCAAGCTTCTGTGTTGCTTTGTTTTGAGGCCTGTTCATTGTGGCACACCATCAGTGACTGAAGAATGAGGAATGTAAATTATGTTGTATTATTGCAGACAGATTCAAATGATAGTTGAGTCCCACTCAGAAGCCAAGCAAATTGCTTTGGGAAAACTCCCCAAATAACTGGAATTCAGTAAAGAAAAAATTGTTAGATTTAAAAAGAAAAAAAAAAACTCATGTTGATTCCAGAGAAATCTCTACTCCGGAGTTTTTCTGTCAAGGAAAGAGTCTGTTTTCAGAGCATGCATCAAAGCAGCGTGCTGTGCTCGTGTTTGCTTCTTATTGGTGTGAGAACCTGTTCATTTTTTGCTACTCCGTCATTTTTCAGAACTCCTACCATTTATCAGGATTCTGTTTGTATACGACTGTGTAAGAACAATGTGCTATGGGAGCAAACGAGAGTCTCCCACATTTCCAGATGCTTTTTCCTTCTGCACACGTTATTACTTGTGCTCTGGAATGGCTGCCCAGGGAGGTGGTTGAGTCATCAACCCTAGATGTGTTTAAAAGTCACTTGAATGTGGTTCTTTGGGATGTGGTTTAGGGTGAACCTTGTAGAGTAGGGTTGTCAGTTGGGCTTTGTGATCCTGAGAGTCTTTTCCAAACAGAGTGTTTCTGTGATTCTTTCTATACGTGCATGCATTGTCAGGTTACTATATCAGTATTGAAGTGAAATACCTTGTGTGCTTCCAGGTACAGAGAACTTTTTTTCTTGAATCACAAGTGGATGTTTCCTGGTTGAGTGATCCTTGTTTTCAGCAGTAATACCATTTAGCTATGTATCTGTTTGCAGTTGAAGCAAATAAGATTTTTTTTTTTTAACCCAGAGATTATTCAAATCTGTGTTTTCCTGAAAATACATTTTTGATCCCTATGTCAGGTGGGCTGATGAGTGCATTCCTCACATTTTCTTGCTTCTGAGACTTACAAAAAAAAAAAAAAAAAAAAAAGAGGTATACTGGTAATATCTACCCAGACAAGACAGACCTGGTTCACAGCATTGTTCAAATTCTCTGCCAGTTTTATGACAAAAAAAGGAGAGTTTTTAAAGTGAGAAAGTTTTTTTTGTGACATAGCATTAGTTTCACATGCTAAACTTTTTCAGCTGTGCCTAGTAAGATTGCTTTTGCATGCCATTTCTGACCTATACAGGCTATGCTCAAAAAAACCCTGAATACTAGGGAAAAAAAAATCTGTGAAGAAAAATTAGGTAAGAAAATAAAGCCTTTTTTTATTCAGTTGCAGATACTGATGATGCAGCTTGCAAGTTTTGGGCCACTCTTGGGCATTAATTTGTGTGCACTTGCCAGCAGTGAGAAGTCTTCTCTCCTTTAAATGCAGTCTCCTTTGTTTTGAGACTGATAAAATGTCCAAAATGGTACCTGTGCTACGTGCTTCTTGCATGTGTTGCCTTTGCTCATCTTTTTGTGCTGTGTATGTTGAATTTCAAGAGCAAAACAGCTAGAACAGACTTTGGAAAGTCTAAAAATACTGATAAATACCCACAGCTATGGTTTCATAATGGCCCACAACTTTATTTGTTTTAGAGTGAAGCTGTCAAAAATTTGTGTCTTTTGAGAGACTGACAGCCTCTCTGGCTTGCATCAGGAATTTCCAAAGTAGACAAGCAGTGGAGTACAGAGCTGTGAATGGTTGGAGACAGCAGTGCTCAGGGTAATCCCGGCATGTGCAATCCCGGTTTTCGTCAGCATTGCTCATTGGCAAGCACAAGAAAATATCAGACTTCTCCATAGACCTTCTGCAAGGCATTTTGAACAAGTTTTGTTCTGAGTGTGTTTTCTAGCAAAGCATTCCTTTCATCAGCACTGAAAAAGGACTCATTCTGTACCTCATTCATTTATTGTTTGGAATAAAATAACAGCAGAATAGGATTAAACATCAAGAGAAAACTTAATTGCCTCTGTCTCTCAGGTTACCTTTGTAACATGGTGCACCCATCTGTATTCCATTCCCCACCCCCCCAATTTTCCTATTTGCTTCAGATTTCTTTATACCTCATGAAGTCTGTAAGAGAAAAGAAATGAGAGCAGAATGTTTCCTTCACTCTGCAAGTATATGAAATGTATTTATAGACTGAAGGGTCTCAGTTTTCTGACCTTTGGTGTAGGAATGCATGCCTAGTTCCAGTGGAACACCACAGAGCAGTGGTACAGCTGGAAAATGTGAACTGCCATATGGATATGTGTTTTTTAGTTAGAGGGTTTAATACTGAGAGAGTTGTGCATCTGCTCTTCTCTCAGTAGTTGTCTTGCATGCATTTTTACTCTTCAGTATATGGTGTCCTGCATGTTTTTGTTACCAGCCATTCCACCCTTGACTTAAACAGCTTTTAACACTGGTGAGGGTTTAGGGCAAGAAGAGCAGACCCAGTCCCCTTTTAGTTCTTCTCAGTGTTGGCTAGAGATGGAATAACTGAATATTTTTTAGCCATTACTGCACCTGGATTATTTATGCACGTTACCTTTCTCTCATTCTGTCATTTTGAGATAATGATGTTAGAGCAAATTAAGTGCTTGTAGGACAAACCTGAGGTTTAATTTTAAAACTTATTTTCCTATTGTCCAGGTATTCAGGAGCAGTGGTGACCACTCCAGGTGCACAGACTGAAGTGTAAATGATGTGTTTGTTTGTTTGCATTTAGCCCTGAGCCTCTGGGTTTCGACATTCCTAAAGCTTGAAATTTTGATCTTGCCAGAACTTGGAGCTTGCTCAGTTGTTTTCTTGAAAGCAAATAACACTATCACGAGATACTAAGGAGACTTGAGTTGCAGGTCTCAAGATTTTGGAATAGAAGTCAAGTTTAGCATCAGTTTTTGCTCCAAGTAATTTCCCTACTGCAAAATTCAGTCTACATCAGTGTATGAGCTGTGGTTGTAGCTGCAATGTAGTCATATAACTGAGAATATACCAAATGCAACTCAGCTAAAAGTTTGTTTTGCTGTGCCAGAAATGCCCCCCACATCCAGCACAGCTCCATGTATCATTGTGCTTTGGGAAGAAATCCCAGAATCTGATTTTCCATGTGGTTATATGCATACATGGTGCCAGAGTTAGTCTTGTGTTGGAAGACTAGTAATGGGCAATGTAGCATCTGCAGTGGTAGTTGAAGCCTAGCAGTATATTTAGTGAAAGCCCTGGGGTTTTGCATGCATTATTAAGAGGTCTACAGTAAAAATTTAGTGTTACATAGACTCACTCAAGTGAAGAAAGGGAATAAAGGAATGGGAGTGAGACACAGGACTCTGTCACTAAACCATCGTGACCTTTAAGCATAAAGGTGGTGTGCATGTGAATGCAGCAAGCTATTAATTTTCAGTGAATAAAATGTCTGAAATAAAGTGTTAATTTATGACCTATGTGTAACCTGTAGATATGATGGACTGTTTCTGTAGTTACATATTAACCATCTATTGCAGCTTGGTTATTTCTTGACTGAGTTTGTCACAATCTGTTGTATTCAGATTGATTCACTGATGTTTTTTAGTATAATTCACCTGCATTATTATTAATGCATGCTGAGCTTCTCTCCTTATTTCTCTATTTTCAGGAACTGTGTTGCTTTTTAGAAATTAACACTTATAAGGCTGTACCAGCTGGGAGATGGTCCTAATTTGAACATACATATTCTGAGCAGAGGCTAATACTAACAGACCTAAGAGTTAAAAATGAAAATGCTATCAGGTGATGATCTCTGTTAGCCTTTACTCTGACATAATTTAGATTATACTTTCAGCTTCGAACCCACCTGCCTGAAAATGCATAAAATCGAAGAAACTCAGGTTTGACTTCATACTGTAACAACTTATTGACATTAATAGCTTTATACTTTTGTCAAGCAAAACAATAATATTTTCTAAGTTCAGTCATGTACATTTAATCTCTTTTCAATCCAAGTAATTTCCAATTTCTTGTAAAAATGAGGCCACATTTCTGTATTAGAAATGACAACAGGAAATCAAGACTCAAATAATGGCCAAAAAAAAGCAGAAAGCACTTAAACTACTCTTATAGATTTGTATCATCACTTTAGAGTAAATCAAATATGTCAATGTGGAAAAAAAAGGAGGGAGGATTCTGGAAACTGAAGGTTAATGACAGCGCACTTTATTTCAGATAAAATCCCTTCTCATTGGTTCTTGATCCTTGTTTTGGATTGGCTTCAAGTGGATCATCTAATTTACTTTGAGAGAGACCTTATGTTTATGTTTTAGCTTCCAAGAGGTGTTAGCTGTTTTCTGTATTACTACATTTTTCCCTGTTAATTAAGGCACAGATACTCCTTCCCCTTTCAGCACATATTAAACCCCTGCTGGAGAATGATTCCCTGCAGCATCACAGCTCAGAGAAGCAGGTGTTTGACTAATGTTCAGTGAAGATGAAAACATTTCATGACAGATGTTCAGAGAAAAAAGAAAACATAATCATTATTGCCGGGTAATTATAAATTAATTGAGTTTTGCTTTAATTGTGCCTTAGTCCAGAAGAGCTGGAAGATGGTGAAGTCTTGATCATCGTGTATGTCCATGGCTCAGTGGGCTGCTGCCTCTGCTCCTGTGGAATATAGTCAGACATATGTCAGAGAGTTTAAATACACCACTGAGAATAACAGCAGCAATTTAGCCATAACTAAAGTGAAACTTGTCATAACCTGATTATACCACTGAGTTCAATTCGAGGTGAAACATACCTACACAACACTGAAGTCCTAGTTGTAGATGCACTTGATAAAAATGACCATCTAGCTGAATCTCCAGGAGTTGCCTAGTTGCTGTTTTGAGACTGTCTTGGAGACCAAGATAAATGTGAGATACTTTTTAAACTCCTAATGGCTATCAAACCTAATGAAAGCTGTTTGGCCCATCCAAATCTGGTGATCTAAGAGTGCTTAAATGTTAATTAAAGATACTTATCATCTAGAATGGGGAGCTTTACTGAACTCAGTTCACAATGTTAGCCTTTTCGGCTGGCAAGCTATTATATTCTAGAAATGATGGCCTAATTAACAGATCATAACTGTGGGGGAGGCTTTTGTTTCCATTTTTTTTCCTGCAAAGAAAAATGATATGTTAGCAGATGAACTTGGCAAGCAGCATTGTGTCCTTCCTGTAAAGAGATCTTTAGCCAGCATTCTCATTGGACACTGGAAAGTTTCTCAAGTCTTTTTGCTTGTGACAGCAGTCTCTCTAAAAAATACTTTCTAAGGGAGGAGTTAAGAATATTCCATATTTTATTTTGGGCTGAGTAGAATGTTCTTCTATGTTTTGAGTATGACAGAAAAATACTAGCATAGATATTTTAAAGCAAAATAAAAAAAAAATCCTCTTTCTTAACCAAAAGACATGTTGATGCCTGCCTGTAAAGGTATACTCCACTCTGGTGAGACCCCGCCTGGAATACTGTGTCCAGTTTTGGAGTCTGTATTACAAGAGGGATTAGGACATGCTGGAGTGTGTCCAGAGAAGGGCCATGAGGACGATCAGAGGGCTGGAGCACCTCTGCTATGAGGAGAGACTGAAAGAGTTGGGGCTGCTCAGTCTGGAGAAGAGGAGGCTCTGAGGTGACCTTATTGTGGCCTTCCAGTATCTGAAGGGGGTGTACAAAAAAGCTGAGGAGGGACTTTTTAGGCTATCAGGTAGTGATAGGACTAGGGGGAAGGGAGCAAAGCTGGAGATGGGGAGATTCAGGCTGGAGGTGAGGAGGAAGTTGTTGAGCATGAGAGTGGTGAGAGCCTGGAATGGGTTGCCCAGGGAGGTGGTTGAGGCCCAATCCCTGGAGGTGTTTAAGTCCAGGCTGATCTAGGGTAGGGTGTCCCTGCCCATGGCAAGGGGGTTGGAACTAGATGATCCTTGTGGTCCCTTCCAACCCTGACTGATTCTATGATTCTATAATAATTTTTAAAGCCTTCAAAACCAGGATGGGAAAGTTGCTGAGTCCTCCAGAGACTATAACTGAAAGGAGTGCTAGTAGTGGCTTGTTCTGTTCTGTAGTCATAGGAGTCCTTGTAAGTCCTTGTGTTTCCAAAAAGGTCACTTAGAAGATGTACCTTGCTGCTGAAGTGCCTTTTGATGGCAGGCAACCTAGAAGAAATAGTCACTGGTGAAAATTTGTATAATACAGTCCTCAGGATAGTCTTGAAAAATAGATAATAGAAATTACAGTCACTAAAAGACATCAGGCAACTAAAAAAAGCCCAAAAACTGAATATATCCAGATGGGTTTGTTAATTTGTCTAGCTTGATCTCACGTTAACTGTGCATAATACCACATTAGGTTACTTCTGCTTTCAGCTGAATGATGTGGCTGATGAGCTTTCTTACTCCACAGATCTGTAGCGGGTTTTATGCTTTCAGCTAGTTCTGACCACAAGAGTATTGCCCTAAATTTCATCGTGTACTGAACATAATATATCTGAGAGAATAGATTTGAACGGTTCTGACATTTGTTGTAGCATGGATTCTTTTGCCTCTCTGAACCAGAATTCTTAAGCTCCTAATTATCTAAAGCTGGAGCTTCTCCATTGACTTATGGACACACTTCTTTTCTTCCACTTCACAAATTTTGCTTCTTCATTGGTATTAACATATGCACTCATCTTGCTATTTTAGTCAGAGGAAATGTTCCAGTACTAACTATCTTCTCCCTGTGTGCTTTCAACTAAAACAAAAACTGATCATGTGAAAGAAATACACAGCTCTTTAGCATGCATTTTAGTGTTTAAGTCATTTTCACTTAAACATACAATTTGGGATTTAATTTGGAAAACTTCACATACCCTTATGCTGTTTTTCCTTTAGTAGTTTGCAGAGCAATTGCCAGGAAGTGTAAGTAGAAAATGTGACCTTTTCAATGGATAACTAAAGCAGCAACGTATTAATAAATGGTGATAATGGCATTTGTAAGACTAGTGAATGAAAATGGAAAAGGCTTTGTGTGATATCCTTGTGTGCTCACAGAACTCCCCCGAGTATGGGCCCCTTACTATTGTGAGAACAGCTAGAAACTTGTGTTCAGGGTTTGGGAACTGTGTCTACAAGCAACAAAAAAATGTCAGTGCTTTGAAAAGCTTTTAGTTCCTTCACAGAAACCTGAAATAAACCCATGAGTAAGTGTGAAATACAGTTTCAGAATAAAGAGAAATTTGTTGCACAGTTACAGTGACCTAAAGCGTCATGTTGAAGCGTTGGACCAAAAACCCTGAATTCTTTCTGTCCTTACTGTGTAAGCACATGCTTAACTTAAGATATTCTGATGAGACTTCTAAAAGTCTTTCAATTTTATTTTTTTTTTTAACTGCCAGAGAAGAATAGTCCTCATGAGGTAGAAAGTAAAAATGAACACTGAACTATTAATTGAGTTATGAAATAAACATAACAAGGAGAGCTGACAGTGAGCTTTCTCTTTGGATTGCCTAACTCTGTCCATTATGTTTTTGTAATGCATTGGGTTTTTTTTTTTTCTCGAAGCTTTAATACCTTACTGTTTTCACCAGCCTTTGAAGGTTCTCAGTGTCAAACACCTGCAGCTAGAGACAGGTCTTGTGTAAATCTTTCAAAATTTTCACTGCGTTGTAAAAATGTTACAAATTATTATTGTCCTTTCATTTGCATTTCTGAAAGAGATTTTTATAGGCTGTCAGAAATGACTGAATATAGACACTGTACAACTGTGCTGCTGTTGTGATGGAATAAAGTGCACTGGGAACATTCAGAAATATCTACACCAGAAGGGAACAATACTGGAAGCAGAGTGTGGTAGATTCATGACCAATCATCTGACTCAACCATGCATCCTTTTTCCTGAGGCTGCTCAATGGGTAAAAGAGTTTGTACTTCCTTCTGTTGTACCCCAGACCAAGCACAGGACACGGTAGTCATTCTCTCAGTCTAGTAGGAAAATCTTTGTTCATTTGAAGTATCTTCATAGTTGCTGATGTGAATTTTATTCTTTTCATTTGAATCTCTGTATTGTAGCATACTTGTTAATTACACAATCGAGTTACTGTTATTTTAGAGTTTTCTATCATTTACTACACTAGATTTTTTTTACACAAGGGAAAAGAGTAAAGCTTGATGAGGAACTTTTTCTGTAAGATTTTATTTTTCATGCGACATTTAATGTAAAGAATTACATTCTTCATGTAAAGGGAGAGTTACTTCCTGCTTAAAATATCCATGAGGGCATGAGGGAAATAACAACCATAACATATTTTTACAAAATAGAGTCACTGTTCAGTTGGAAAATTACTGCTTTCCAGAAGGAAAATGGTCTAGAGATGTGGTGACCCAAGCTACTAGGAATATCACTCTGTGTAACATTTGCTGCTTTTCCAGTTTTAGAGTCGTGCAGAATATTGTCACAAAGGAGGGTGAAAATGCAGGAAGAGGTAGTCAGGCATAAGGGTTGGGTTTCTCTAAACTTGTTGGGTATGGAGAAAAAGTTGGAGGCAAGGAAAGAAATACTGAGAATTAAGAGAAACAGCAGTTAGTGAGAATTTTAAAAGGATGTGATAGTAGGGTACATTATTACAAACATTTGAAAGTAATAAGATATTATATAAATATTAGGATCTGAAATTTTTAGTGAATGTAAGTGCCATTAGTTGGAAATCAGAGAAATGTATGAACACTGCTTTTTTTTTNTTTTTTTTTTTCCTGTTTATTTGAAAATGTTCAATGAAATGTATACATGAGCATATTTAAATATATTTTTTTTTTCTTCTACTAACCTACAGTTACAAAGCTTAGAGCACCAAGACATGCTGGAAAGGCAGTGGAGTCCTCTGAAACCAGGCAGTGGCTGCTGAGCCAGAACTGTATGTGATGGTGTCTGGCACTTAATCTTCAAGTTTGATTGTTGCTGCTGGTATTTGTGAGGCAGAGAATGCCAGCAAAGCAATTCATAAGCTGTCAGGGTTCCCTATGGCTTGGTCATGTTGGACCTACAAGTAATGAAAGATAGCTGCCAAACACCTGCTGAGATCTAAGCAGGGACAACATGCAGTATGGACAGGGTTGATATAATATGCTGTTTGCACTAATTAAGGCAAAGTTACTTTTACCTCTTGATTTTGACATGTGCTGTGATGATTGAGTATTTGATGATAAATTCTGTGTGAGTTTTGTGTTTATTCTGACATAGATTTGACATGATGGAGGTCAAATGTGCAAGTAGGTCAGTGTGGTGAAAAACCTTTCTGATCCAGCCTTTAATATAAAGCAAGAAATGTGTATGGCAGGTCAGTCAGCTATGCAATTAGCAGGTGCTGATGTGTGGCTGTGCTCATTATAGTGATGCCTGCTTTTCTGTCTCTGCAGCTTGGTCAGTGGTACTGAACCAGCACTTAGCTCTATGGGGAAAGAAACTGGATGAGAAAGCAGTGCAGAAGCAAACAACAGGCTGTACATTAATGGTCAGAGTGTTTGCAAAGCTTTCTAAGTGACATTTTAGTCATAACTTTTATATTGGAATTTGGTTTATCCTCAGCAACTGCAGGGGTCTGTTATTTCACAGTTTTATTCTTTATTGTTCACTAATACAGTCGTATTGATACAGAGCTCTTGTGTCTGCCTCTGAGAATCATCATGTTGAATGTCAGTGTGCCATGGAGCAAAGCTGCATGTATACTTTTGAGGTGGAAGAGAGGACAATATGGATCTCACATTCTTGAGGTTCATTTGCACGCTCTGTGAAGAGGGTCTATATATTTAGGTCAGACCACAAGTGTGTGCTTATATAGGGCTGCAGAAAGCTATGAATTTTGAGAAGAATAAGAACATGGACTACAGTGGCTCAACATATTCTGTAGGCTCTACCTGTAACTACTGTAGATGGCACCGGCACATAACTATGTTTTCCAAGTCCGCTCTTGTCAGAAAAGTAATGTATTACTATGGTTCATGTAAGAAAACCAAACCCAAACAAAACAAAAATACCATGATTTAAAACAGGTTATATTTTGGTTGCCAAATGAAATTTAAAAGCTCCACAGTCTATGTGTGTATATTTCTGTGCAGAAATGCTTGGCTCGACTTCAGAGATCACAACAACTGAGAATGTGAGCTTCTTTAAAAGTGAACGACCGTTAGATAGCCTCCCCCGATGCTAGATTCTGACACTGCAATGACTTGTATATTTCAAATTAAACCCACTTCTGGATAATTCCTCCTTCTGCTGTTCAAACCTGTCCAGTCAGTGTAATTGTCACAGCAGGACACTAGTGATATGGTAAGAATGCCTTGACTCACTCTGGAAGGAATGAATGGTAAATAGAAAAAACTCCCAGCAATTCTAATATAATCCACAGGTTCTGAAGAAAGAATATTTTAAATAAGATCAATATAATATTCTGCCCCCTGGGCATCCTCACTGGATTAAAATGTAATCCACTTGATTAATGAGCATGCATCATAACACTGCCACTCATCACGCGTATGTAATCAACAAATGCATATCCTGTGTAAACAGTCTTCTGCTCTATGTTTCTTTGTGTCTTCCACTTGAAGATATCAAGGATACTTGCAAATGTTAAAAGCAAATAGACTGGTTAAATTCTGTAGGATTTTCAGTTTATCCTGAAAATCCCATATTCTGTCCATCTTATTCCATCTATATCCTCTCATATAATAGAGAAGATAATCCTGGGCACCATCATATGCAGACACTGTATGTTGTGTTGTGTCAGTGGGTGAAATCCTGACTTCATTAATATTAACAGCCATATGGTGAGTGAGCCAGCTTTTCACTTGGTTTCTTTCTCTGGATGTCCTTTCAGCTGTTTGTTTTGGGGGTGATAACAGGGATTTTTTATTTTTTTTTTCCTGTTCCATGTCCCAGTTAAGCTGTCAAAGATGCTTGCAAAGTTGCTTCTGATGTGAAATGAAGGTAAACCTTTCCAGGTAAATTCCTCTAAATAAAAATAAATATGACTTACTTTTATTTACTAAAAACCTTGATAATGTGTAAGATTAGGTGCGTGTCCCATGGCCACATGGGAACTAAATGCCAGTTACAGTTCTTCTGTCAGTCTGGTTATATAGGGCAGGCCCAGCAGTGTTTTTCAGCTGTGTGGACAGACCTTTCTCCAGCTGCAGGCATGAGAGTGCTTCATATGTGATGTTGGTATCAGAAGAAAGCTTTCTTAATCTTCTGATTTTCTTGGCTACCTGTTAAGGTGCCATTTGTGCAACTGAGCATTACAATGCTAACCTTTGGGGGTTTTAACCTCTCTGATTTTTTTAATCTGTAACAGAGTAAATAGCTGGCCTCTAAGCAAATGTCATTTTCATCTAGGTTATTTAAACCACAGCAGCTTTGTTTTCATCTTTAGATCTGTAGTAGCTCTAAAGCAGGAGCCAGTTTGTTTTGTCCATGTCTGAATTGTTCCTCTTCCACCTGAGACACCATAAATGTGAAAGTTTAATGATGTATAGAACCAATAGCAGCACTATAAGTATCATTACCTACTTATACCTGATGCATCTTCTCTGTTCTTGTTATAGAACTGTTCAGGTGTCTTCTGAAGAAAATTAGAAGTTGTCAGGGGCCTGAAATAAAGTCAGAGAGTAGCAACATTGATTTGCACAGCCTGGATTTTAAACAAAGGCTCTGGTAAGTACCCATGGTAGTGTGAGAGTGCCAACAGATTTCTGACCTTTTCAGGGTAATAGTCTTGAAAGTCACTGCTACTCTCTTTTATATTTTACTCAGTGTTTCCCCTTCCAGAATCCATAATGTAAATTATTTTGTCACAGACTTAAAAAAAATGAGATTGAACAATGTGACAATAAAGAAAGGACCTTAATATGATCTGAAGGAATGATTAGGCAATGTCTGCTTACCTTTTTCTGATTTCTGATCAGAAAACTCTGACCTGTTTTCTGATTATTTCTATAGCTCACGTTTTACAAATAGAAGCAGTGGACTGTTCTACCCGGGGAGTGTTTTGTTAAGGAGTAAGGTAATAATTATGGCTATGGTAAACAGACTGTAAAAAGTAATCTAAAAGCAGAGGTGTGTGCACAGTTTTTCACACTTGGCCTTGTTTTTTTTCAAGTTCGTATTGGATAAATAGTCCCTGTACTATGCTGGACTAATATTCCCTATACCAATCAGAAAAGCTGAAATGGTGGAGCTGAGGGGCAGATATGCTGGAGATAATAGGCATGTGAATGGGGAGGACCCTGTACCTGGCAGTGCAGCTTGAACAATGGAAAGGAAGCCAGTACATGGTAAACTTCTAGAAGGTCCATCCATATGACAGACGATGTGTGCTTTATGAAGCTGTGGGAGTAAGCACTCTCAGAATAGCTCTTTGGTTTGGGTTGGATTTTTTAATTCCACCCAATTCCAAAACCAGTTTCTCTTCAGTGGTTTCTTGAATGCTACTGGATTTTAATGTCTTAGTGATAAACAAATCTCTCCAGCAGCTGAGTGGAGCTTGCTCTAAGTTATCAACCAGTAGTATCAACTTCACAGAACAGGATAAGATCCAGAGCTTGTTGACAGTAATGGAAAATTAGAAATGTGAAAGTAAATATCTACAGAAACTTCGTCTTACAGTATAGAGGAGTAGATGCCAGGAGGACAGGTATTCATCTGATTCAGTCTTTGAATTGTATTTAAAAACAAAAAGATAAAAACAATCCCTCCCACCTGCACCTTAAATCTCTAGTAGAGGAAGAAGAGAAACACAGAAATTCACCTAGAAAGCAGCTGTTCAAATATGTTGTGGTAAAGAACATGGAGAAGGAAGCCAGCAGCAATATCCCTTGTTGTAGTCTCTAGAACAGCCCTGCTGAAGGCCTTGAGGGATTGTTAGGAAAGGCACAGGGTATGCACTGTTTTATTTAGCTGTTGTGAAGTTAAAAAGATGCAGTTCTGCACCATAAACTTTCTGACAGGTTTGATCTAGCCTGACATACTCCTGTTGGGTAAGCACAAAATGTGTTCACAGTTTCACTTGTGAGGAATGACAAAACATGTTTGAGAGACAGCAGAGACACAGCTGTACCTATGCAGTTCCTTAAAACCTACAAAGCAAGCAGAAGAGAATTTGCAGTGTGTTTGATTTATTGATTTTAGTCGAGAGTGAATTGACAGAACACTTCTATCCTGCAGTGCATCTGTTAAAGAAAATATAATTGCAGAGAAGTATATGAAGTGATTCATGGAAATATTTTCCTTCTGGTGTTTCTCCCTGTCAGACATGCTAAATGGTTATTCCTTTCCTTAGATGGTTCTCACACTGTAAAATACAACCTCCTTTTTCTCTACTATGTAAGCCAGGCAAACTGCCCATGCTCTTAGCACAAAAAAAAAAAAAAAAAAAGATGACCTTTCTGAAACACCAGAATTTATCAGAGCTGTTTAACTGCCTCTTCATAAGTGTGTGCTGCAGCCACTTGAATTGGCACAGTTTTTGTGTCTTTATGCTTCTCCTTTCTCCACATCAAATACAATTTATGTTGGAAATCAGCAGACGGTGAGAATTAATACTGAGACTTTATTAATCTCTGAAGTGATGAGATCTGCAATGTTTTTTAACTGGGGCAACTATGAGTTCTCTAATTGAAGGCATTGTGTGCTAATTAGAATCACACCAATAACTCTGCAGAGGGCAATGGATCTAATAAGGAAAATCATGGGAGTGGAACACTTCTAAACAATACCATTAGGGCTCTTCTAACAGGACCCAGTTAACGATATGGAAAGAGGACAAAAATAGGGAAGTCCATATCTGGGCAAAAAATAGCACCTGCATGGAGTGCATCCCCTCCCTCTCATCAATATTTTTCTGTTTAATAAGGAAGCAGTTGTGGAAATGAAAAATAACATTATCATGAATGTATTCTTTGGTTTTTCAGTTGAGGGAGCTACCTTCTTTTTCTGTCTAAATTAACCTTGCTTCTTACTCATTAACACATTGGAATTTGTAGCTGAATGAATATAGGCATAATAACCTAGAGGAGTTGGTTCATTTCCATTTTGAAATAGGATTGTATGTGTTGTTTACTGTCCTTTTAAAGACCAAAAAAATCTAATAACATGAGTCCGAGTGATGACAAAATATTACTGTTGCATTTCTGAAGCCAGATATTCTTTTAAAAAACAACAAAAAAAAAAAAAAAAAAAAAAAAAACCAACAAAAAAACCCCAAAACCCCNNNAATATTTTTTTAAAAAAAAAAAAAAAAAAAAAAAAAAAAAAAAAAAAACCACCAAAAAAACCCCCAAACCCCAAACATTTAAGGAAGAAATAATTATCTCATGTCTAGGGACTGCTGCACAAACATCCTTCAGTGAGGAATTGCTTACACATTCAATACTTCTTGAAGGGCTTTATCACAGCATAATACAAAGTTCTCTCAGAGCACTGACAGATGCCAGAGGGCAGATTAATGAGAACTGGATAGCCAAGCCACCTGCCTGTTTTCCGTACTGACACTGCACTGGAGCTGTAAGGAATTGCTGAGTGAGTCTGTAATTTTTCATCGCCAGAAGGTTGGAGTCTTAGACTCTCCTTGGCTTTCTGTGCAATAGAAAGAGTAACAGGAGAGAAGCAGGCTTAGCTGCAGGGCTACTTGTACTACTTCTGGCTATAATATCAATGTAGCTGTCCCATTTGTCACCTGACATGGAAATTTTGCATCTCTCAGTGAGGAGGCACTGGATTTGCTGTGGAGTGTTGTCATTCTGTCTTCACAGCTGCTGAGCAAGAGTCAGAAAGATTATCAGATAAAATTGTAATTAATTGCAAAATGGACACTGATCAACACTGATCTCTCTTTCTCACTAGTTTTCTGAGCTCTTAATTAACAGAGCTGTCCTGTTTTGAAGAGGTATGCTAGTAATACACTTCCTCTGCAGTGGCTGGTTTTGTTGTAATAGGTTCCCTTGCGAAAAAGAAAAAAAACAAATTCAAACCAAACCAAAACACAACTCCAAAACTATTGTTAGGTTTCAGTGACGCTCTACTGATTCTCAACTTTTTCACAGTGCTTCTGTTAAAACACAGTGAAATTGTTAATTTCCCTCCCAGGGAAGCATTATGTTGCCTTTGTGCATTTGCTCAGCTCTTCATAGCACTGTTGTTCATGGAAGGGTCCTTTTACATCTCCCCTGGTTATTGAGTCATGCTAACTGGTTGCAATCCATAGTGAAGAATGATACCTCTGGTGCTGCTTGGCAGATTGTTGAATCAGCCATCTTCAGTCCTGCTGCAATGTGCAGGCTGCCTCAGCACTGTCATCCAGCTGTCATGATAAAGGCTTGTGTGAACCAGAAGCCTAATCTCTGGGAGCTGGTCTTAGAGGTACTACGACAAACTAGGAACTGATGTCTGTCTACTCCTCATGAGTGAAACAGGGATAGCAGCAGCTACCCAGGTCTCAGTCTAATTTATGTAGTGGTTATCAGGTGATAGAGGTGAACAGACTTTCAAACAGAGCACCTAAGGAACCTGAACGTGCACAAGTCCATGGGGCCTGATGAGATCTACCCGAGGGTCCTGAAGGAGCTGGCAGATGAAGTTGCCAAACCGTTGTCCATTGTATTTGAAAGGTCATGGCAGACTGGTGAAGTTCCTGCTGACTAGAAAAGGGCAAACATAACACCTATCTTCAAGAAGGGAAAAAAGGACGACCCTGGGAACTACAGAGCAGTCAGCCTCACCTCTGTGCCTGGCAAGATCATGGAGCAGATCCTCCTCAAGGCTCTGCTAAGGCAGATGGAGAACAAAGCAGAGGTGCCTGATGCCAACCAGCATGGCTTCACCAAGGGCAAATCATGCCTAACAAATTTGGTGGCTTTCTATGATAAAGTCACAGCAGCAGTGGACAAGGGAAGGGCAACTGATGTCATCTACCAGGACCTGAGTAAGGCATTTGCCTCTGTCCCACATGACA
>VWZI01016409.1:88369-109640 GCA_013396835.1 Psilopogon haemacephalus
GGCTGAGAGAGTTGGGGCTTTTCAGCCTGGAGAAGAGAAGGCTTCGGGGAGACCTTATAGCAGCCTACCAGTATCTGAGGGGGGCTACAGGAGGGCTGGGGAGGGACTGTTCACAAGGTCTTGTAATGAGAGGAAAAGGGGGAATGGGTTCAAATTGGCGGAGGGGAGATTTGAACGGGATGTTAGGAAGAAATTCTTCCCAGTGAGGGTGGTGAGGCACTGGAACAGGTTTCCCAGGGAGGTTGTGTCAGCTCCCTCCCTGGATGTGTTCAAGGCCAGGCTGGATGAGGTCTTGAGCGTCCTGATCTAGTGGGAGGTGTCCCTGCCTATGGTGGGGGGTTGGAACTGGATGATCTTTGAGGTCTCTTCCAACCTAGACCATTCTATGATTCTATGATTCTATGAAATATTTGGGGAGAGAGAGCTGATGAAACCTCTCTGCTGCATAGTTAATGAGACTCCTCACAGTATCTTACAGCAGTTTGAAGTACTGAGAATGACAAATGTGACAAATTTACCTCTAAATCCTCTGGTTAGAAGTCAGGTCCTCACTTCTGACTTACAGATGTGATGGCTTGTTGAATATTCTATGTAAAATGATGTGAGGAGAGTTATAACCTACTACACAAGTCATCATGCTGCAAAAACCTGTAATTGGAAAGAAGTGCTGTTGTAGACAGCTGTCTCAGTAGAGATTCCAGGAGGAAATGAAGATGAAGACAGCTTCTCAATTCAAACTGCAGTTCCTCTTTGTATCTATTGATTAAAATATTTTTAATATTTATATTTTCATATATATATCTTAAATCTCTATAAAATATATAGATTAAAAACATCGCCATATCTCTGTATCTGTATTTAAAGCACAAAGCCAACACAGCAGTTTTCTCATACTCCAGACCTGAAAGTCATATGCTGGAACCATTACCTCATCAACACTTCTGAATGGCCTTGTTTTTTTAATTGGGGTTCCATTTGTGTGTGATCCCCTGTGGAGTTTCCCTGCATGATTCTTGTCGTCTACCTTTTTATTTTACTACTGCTACCTTTTTCTCTGTTTTTTTTCTTTTCTTTTCTTTCTTTTCTAAAGATGAGAAGATCCCAATTGCAAAAATGAAGTGAAAATACTGAGATTGTTTGCTAAAGATATCTCAGTGGTCAGAAATCAGACAGATAATAAAAGTTACTATCCCTTTATAATTCTGTGCTACAGTATGAAAGTAGGGTATGACTCCTGACAAAAGCTTTTAGACTTGGAATTTTCAGTAGGAAGGGACCTGCAATGATCACCTCTTTTGGCCAACCTGAAGATCAAAGCATTTAAAGGCAAGTAGATCATGATAGCCCACAGGCTGGAGGAGAGTGTGACAAAAGTTTAGTCTTCTAATGTGGGAAAATGTAGGTGTGCCCCCAGCTACAGCTTCCAGAAAGGAACTGACTTCCTTATCCCAAGTTTTCAGGTGTGACAGCATCTTTTGTTCCTTGAACACAGGTTTATTCCCAAGCTACAAGAATCTGGCTTCTCAATCTGATGGATTTATTTACTTTCTTTTCAGGATTGTTTGTGATTTGGTGCTTTTTCCTCCCTTTGCCACTTCTAATGCAATTCATCACTTGAAAGGGAGCTGTTTATTGGACAGCAGCACAGAGAATTCAAAGTGAATTATAGCACTTTCATTCTCACCATAGGGCAAGGTGAGAAGCTTCTGTATTGCAAACCAAATCTGTCATAACCAGAACCATTATTCTGATTTGCTCCCACCAGTCTCCTTCTCAAGAGCCTCTCAGAAACCAGAAGCCAGTGGGCTACAGGCAGAAGAGCTTGTACTGGCAGTGTATTGCTTGTCACCCTGTTCATCAGTAGCCTTGCTCACTCTGCTTCCCCCATTACCATCAGACAAACAATGACTGAAGCAACAACCATCCTACAGCTGCTGTTCAGGTATAGATTTGGCTGTATGACAAGACCGGTTGGTTGTCAAGCCATGACATTGGGACACTCACTGTGCCATTAGATGTGTGCCTGGTCATCATAGGGTGTGGAATGTGCTGATACTTGGAGTGTAATTGTGGCCTAACCACGTTGGGAAGAGGGAATGGATGAGGAGATCTGGCCCCAAGTGTTTCCGTCAAAGCCTGTGTAGCTTGCTTGATCCAAAAATACACCACTCCTGCAAAGCATAAAGTTTACAGGAACTGTTTGCTCCTGGTATTTACTAGGAGAGCTGAAGAAAGTGGCTTAAAGGAAGCAAGTTTATTACTGTTCCTCTCAGTTCAGCCAGAGAGACTGGATGTGACTCTGTTCTTGACTACAGAGCTTGTCTCAGGTCAATGCATACACAAATTAAAATCTCCCAGTGTGACAGATGGCATTTGTTTTGTGTGAGTGCACTGAGTTCCATGCTGTGTCCCTTCAGGAAGCAGCTGGAAAAAGAGAGCCCTTGGAAAGAACAGCAGGGGCCAGGTGCAGCTCTAGGGAGCTGTGGGGCTGTTTTGGGGAGAAGATGCAAGGGCTGGCTGGAAGAGAGTTACCATGAGGCTGGAAGGCTGCAGCCCACAGGGACAGTAGCTGCTCAGAGGGACTGTCAGCAGAACATGGAGATAGCCAAGTGAACTCTTTGGGGATCACAGGAGGCTGGCAAAGGTTGATGTAGTTCAGAAAGCCACTGAGCTATCCAGAGCTGAGCCTACGAGCGAGAACCTATTGCCAAGGACAAAATGAGCAAAGAGGAGAGTCATTTAGGAAGCAGTTTCCTTTTTGTTCTGTCTGATGTGGTCACTTTGAATATTTTTACACTTTAAAAGCTGGGCTGCTTATGTTTTTAATATAATATGTCCCTTCTTCCATTTAAAAGTCTTCTTACTTTATCTTTCTATAGAAAGAGGTGTAGGCAGATCCAGATCTCTGACCAATGTTAGCTTCCCAGAAATCAATCATTCCTGGGGGTTAATGATTTTTATTGTTTCTGTCTGTCAAGGACACTCTCAGCTGAACTTTGAGGTGAATTTTTGTTAGTTTTGGCATGGCAGTGGAATTAAAAATAGTTTCCTGAAAATGAAACCTTTGCTCTGCAGCTTCTGCTATCTTAGTGCTTTCTTCCGCTCTGAGGTTGTGTCTGGTTTTGGATGACTCTTTTGGAAAATGCATAGTTTCCTTTTCCAACCTCTGTATTTTTCTTAACAGCCCCTCTGCTTATGTGCCTGAAGTCTGTAAAGTTTTGAGGAGATGGCTTGTTTGAAACACAGAGTTCTTTTTGTGGTGCAAAGAGGAAGAGACCCAAGCAATATAGTTGTCTGACTGATTTTGGGCAACAGGATTCTTGCTGTGCTTCATAAAATCTGCTGGGATCTGTAGATTATGAGAGGAAATGGAGTCTATGATCTTGAGATTTATTAGCCATATGTGAGACTAGAGAAGCATTCATCCTGTCACTTAAGACTAAGGTGGATTTTTTCTGCTGCTTGTTGCAATTCCTGCTGCCCAGTTCTGGGTTTCCTCACATCCACTAGTTGTATTCACAGACTTGCACAATCACACACACGTGAGATGATCTGGATTAAGCATTAATAGTAGTTTTTAAGAATATGTAGGTCTTCAGGGAACATGGTGTCACTTGTTATGCAGAAGTGCATCTTACCAGCAGGTGCCCCTGCTGTGTTCAGCAAATGATACTCCTATTCTGTTGCTGGCAGGTGGTCTCAGAACTACAAGTGTTCAGCACATGTGGCTCTAGTGCTTGGGATCTACAGCAGTGTAAAACCTGCCATTTCTTCTTCTGAACAAATCAGAGTTGCAGCAGCAGGATCCTTCCAGCCATGGGCTACTCCTGAGCTGGAGCCATGTTTTAGTGTTTGCTGGTTTTCGCAAAACTCCCTTCATGAGACCTTTCAAAAAGGGCTCTGCCTCATCTTTAAATATATTGTTGCTGGGCTTTTCTTATCTGAAGAAAATATGGCAGGAAGAGAAAGAATTAGAGCTATAAAACACCCAGAAAAGGTGACAAAAGACAGTGAGTTACTTGTGAATTACAGTGAGTTACATCGGTGTTATTTGTTGATTCAGGAGGGTAGGAATATATAAAGAGTCAGTGTTTCACAGTCATCATTCTTCAAGTTGAAAAGCCTTAAACCAAGGGTATGAAAGGCATATCCAAGCATTAAGCCGTAATCTCCAGTGTAAAATGACCTGGATGACATGAGGAATCAACAACTTCTGTCCTTGTCCATCATGGCCAGATTACTTAGTGCTATGTGGATGTGAAAGAATCACAGAATCATTAAGGTTGGAAATTATCTCTAAGATCATCAAGTACAATCATCAAAGCAACACCACCATACCCACTAAAACATGCCATGTCTGCACATTTTTTTAGCACCTTCAGGGATGGTAACTCTACCACATCCCTGGGCAGCCTGTTCCAATGCTTGACTACTCCTTCAGTATGTTCATAAAGGAATGAGTGAGATAAATCCATGTGAGCGAGTGAAATTAATACTGTCTGAATTTAAATTCCCTCTCTTTTCTTTATAGTCTGAGCTTAGTCGTAATACTTGTGCAACACCAGCACCGTAAATTAAACTCAGGAAACATAACCATTTTTACATTGCATTAACAATAGTGATGTTACGACATTTAGAAGAGAGAGAAGAGGCCCATAATGTTTGACTACTGAGTAAGTGCAACACAGAGCTGAAGAATGAATCATCAGGATGACAGCATTACTGTTCCTTTCCTTGCCATGTCAGTAGGGAGGCAAGGAGGTCCTCTCGTTACTAATTGAGTACTGAAAATACATCTTCTGTTAAAAGGTGGCTACTTTTATCAACAGCATTTGCAGTTGACGAAGGTTATCTTTGTGGAAAAGCAATGCTGCATTTCCAAAAGTGCATTGCATGTGGTTATATGCATTGCTTGCCTAGCAGTTAATCTTCGTTCTTTGCTGTGTTACTCAGCTTGAATGTAGTGCTAGGCTGTACTGTTGAATCCACAGTTCTCAGTTTGACTTTGGGTCAAATACTGGTGTAAAGTAGATCTGCTCAGCCTTACAACGTTCTCACTGCTAACTGTTCACTGAGGCTCTGAATGTGTGTGTGTTACTTGTATGCAAGAAAGGAGATGTGGCTGTGGAATGGTTCGGGAGCTCCCTGCCCCTCCCACACTTTTGAAATAACCCAGACTTGACTCAGTCAGCTGGAGGTTAATGAATGTAGCTTTATACTTACAGCTTTGCACAGTATACAAGCAGATATTTACAATATATTACAGATATATGGATAAGGAATTTGGATAAGGAATTGGCTTGATGGTCCTACGCAGAGAGTGGTGATCAAGGGCACAATGTCCACCTGGACACCAGTGACAAGTGACATCCCTCAGGGGTCAGTGCTGGGACCAGTGCTGTTTAACATCTTTGTCATCAACATGGACTGTGTGCAGTTCTGGAGCCCCCAGCACAAGAAGGACGTGGAACTATTGGAGAGAGTCCAGAGAAGGGCCACGAAGTTGCTCAGAGGGCTGGAGCACCTCTGCTATGAGGACAGGCTGAGAGAGTTGGGGCTTTTCAGCCTGGAGAAGAGAAGGCTTCAGGGAGACCTTATAGTAGCCTTCCAATATCTGAAAAGGGCCTACAGGAAGGCTGAGGAGGAACTATTCACAAGGTTTTGTTATGACAGGACCAGGAGTAATGGGGTTAAACTGGAAGAGGGGAGATTTAAACTGAATGTTAGGAAGAACTTCTTTACAGTGAGGGTGATGAGACACTGGAATGGGTTGCCCAGGGAGGTTGTGGGTGCTTCCTCCCTGGAAGTGTTCAAGGCCAGGTTGGATGAGGCTTTAAGTGACTTGTTTTAGTGGGAGGTGTCCCTGCCTATGGCAGGGGGTTCGAACTGGATGATCTTTGAGGTCCCTTCCAACCTAAACCATTCTGATTCTATATATAGTGAAAAGGTAATACAGAAACACCACAACCCTCCCAGAGATCAGAGTCCCCAAGAGGGGTTCTACCACCTTCCTCCCCACTACCCAATCTTATCCCAGTATCTGTCTTATGTGCCAGGTAAGCAAGGAGGATTGGCCAAGTGGGAGTTAGAAGCAGGAATTGGTTAGTTGGGTTACACAAATCTAGCTCAAAGGCATGGAGTGAGAGATCAGCAGCCAGAGCGACTTTTGTACTTCTTTCTTTTGTACATCTCAGTAAACTCATGAGTGAAGGAGACATCACTATAAGCTCAGCCTATAATCTAATTTCTCATCAAAGTCTTCCAGTTAGCCTCAAACCAGCACAGGCTGCATTGCTACACTGAAGCCAGGAAGGGAGAAATGGAATTGTGAGCTGAGAAAGGCAAAAATGTTGCCTCCAGCCTGCTGTCCTGGGCCGATGAATTTCCCCCTAAGTGCAGTGTGAAGGACACTGTGGCAGTGCTTAGCACTGGCTCTCTGAAGTGCCAGGTGCTCTTTGCAATGTCACAGACCCCTTTTTTTGCCAATAGGAGTATTGTCTGCTATGAGTCTTTTAATACTGAAGTCACCATCTGCTTCTTTCTGCTTCTGGATTTTTTTCAGTTCATCTACAGCCAGTGTTTGGGTTTTAATATTTTTATTAAAGGAAGTGAAGGAGCCAGCATCAAATGACTAATTATCCTGGAAGGTTTGTGCCTGTAGTGACACAGGGAAAGCTGTCAGACCATTCAGTCCTGAAACCCAGAGTGGGAGTTTATAGCATCTGAAGAGGTGACAGCCCGAACTCTTCCTTTGCGTTATAGCCCTGTGAATGTTCTGGTGTGGTTTTCTGCCCTCAAAGTATCAGTTGCTGGCCCTTGTGTAGTTATCTCTGCAACACAGAGCATCATGCAGCTTTCTGACACAACGTGTCTTGAGTCTTTTCTATCTGGCTGTTTGCGTTTTCCTTGCAGAGGTTTAAAACTTAACCACTTTTATTTTCTAATATCGAATGTTTATTTTCTAGTGTTGTGCAGGAGCGCTATGAAAGATGCAGAGCAACTGAGAGTGAGCTTGTCTAAGTCAAAACGTCAGTGACTGTCAACAGCTCAGAGTCACATGCAGTCTTCTCTAAAGTACTGTCACCCTTTGTTGCAACCCAAAATCAAACACTCTTGAGATGGATACTAATAGGGAGCTTTCAAAATTAAATACTGGGCGGCCCTGCCATTTCTCCCAGGAAAGAATTAGCAAAACGATGTGATTAAACAAGCTGCCATATGATTTGTTGTTGCACTCTGCTTGTAGGTACGATGTTACTTAATGCTTCGATATGAAATTGGGTTACATTTGGTTTAGAAGTTTCACTGGTTATTGTTTTTCAAACCAGCTTGCTAGTTTTATATGATACAAATAATACTAGAGCAGTTTGAATCATCTGCTTCCTACAGAATATGCAGTTTGTCATCATATTGCCGAACAGCATAAACTGAGAACAAAAATGTCTTCCTCATAACAAGAGCCATGCTAAATATAAGGAAAAGATGGCTGGTGAAGAGAAAGGAAGTTCAGGATATGAAGAGGATGCAGCAGACTGCACAAGAATTAGGAGCTAGAGTCAAGTGCAGATTTCTGCGGTGCAAAAAAAAAAAATTCAGGGAAGACTTTACAGACATTTAAAGAAGACTCCTCCCAAGTGCTAAAGGAAACATGAAGAAAAGTACAAAAAAGATAATTGGCATCATTAAGTAGGTGTTAATCTTTTATTAATGAATAAATTATGAAAAGAGCCATTAATAGAGTAATGGCTGGTATTAGATATTAAGATAGCTGGGGAGTGATAATCAGGTACCACGGAAAATGACCACAAGTTCTTAGTAAGGAGGCAATGGCCAAAGTACCAGTGCACACCATGGGTTTTTACCTGTGTCTGAGATCACAGGCAAAGAGCAGTGTCCTGCCTCTTTAGGCAGCTTTGGGTGGGGAACTGACACTGATTTGCTCCGAGCTAGGGTCCATAGTCTGCTGCTTTGCTCTTCTGATTGCACAGCACAGCTCTGGCAACTGACAAATTCAGGCCATGATCTTGATTCTCAATTAAAAAAAAAATAAATTTGAGCAGAATCCTAGCTAGATGTGTAAAGAACCATATCAGATCCTCATCACTTCTGGTTTTTCATTTGGTGATGCAGAGGTGTTTCATGCATATGAAAAGATTGTTCAGTGCATTGTTTGAATGGAGTTTCAGATCTATTTACAGAGTATGTATGACAGAATCACAGAATATATCTGGTTGGAAGAGACCCCAAAGATCATCCTGTCCAACCTTTGACCCAGGGCTCAAGGGTCAACAGTAAACCATGTCCCTTAAGCACCAGATCAACAGGCTGCTTAAACACCCCCAGGAATGGTGACTCCACCACTGCCTTGGGCAGACCATTTCAATGTTTGAGAACCCTTTCAGTGAAGAAATATTTTCTAGCATCCAGTGTGAACCTCCTTTGGCACAGTTTGTAACTTTAATTGGGAATTTCATCAGCCCACTACAGTAACCATTTCCTCTGGTCCTGTTTATTGCCAAGAAGAGGATGCCCCTTCCTCATTCCAACCTCCCTTCAGGGAGCTGTAGAGAGCAATGAGGTCTCCCCTCAGCTTCCTTTTCCCCAGACTGAACAACCCCAGCTTCTTCAGATGCACCTGGCCTTTCCTGAGCCTCATTGCTTTCGTTGTTTAGCAGGACTAAGTAATCTCAGGGAATGATGTGCACTTCTGTTGGTGCAGTGAGCATTTTCAATATAGGGAATGAGACAGAGTTAAACATTCAGGTCACCCATACAGGTTTCTTTTGCTGCTTTTCAGGTTGATTCAACAGTGCAGGATTTTCTCCTGCATTGTCAGGGCATGTTTAATCTAAGTCTGAATGAAGCTTTGAGTTATGTTTTGTATGCAAGATCTTTCACAGACAACACTGCTGGATTCTTACGCTGTCAGATTGGAGAAGTAAATGGAGACCCAGGAGATGCATCACAGGGGTTGCTTGAGGTGAGAGCTGAAAAAATTAAATAGCAGATCCAGTGTTCAGTCACTTGGATGAAACAAGCACTGGATGCCTGGGACAAAAACCAGGGAAGTGTATTTTGCTTTGAGTGTTATTCTCAGTTGCACCCCCAGTGATAACCTAATCTTTGCTGCTGCAGGTGCTGTTTATTTTATTAACTGTCTAGTTGGAGCTTTAATGTGCCCCCTACTCCTTTTCAGATGAATGTTTATTGACTCATTACAGGAATTATACAAGTAAAAGCAATGCTGGGGATTGTTCACTGTTTTCCATCATGTTCTAAAACTGCTTAAATGATCAACAAAGAAATTTTAATAGTTCAGCTGACATTTAGCTTTTTAATGTTGTCATGAAACAACCAAACATTTCTTCTAATGACTTGCCTGGGGATCCCAAGTAAATAACACCAGGGATGAAATGTATTATTCTGTGTTGCCTATTTGCTTATTTGTTTAGACAAATTGAACTGGGTAGTTTAAACAACATGCATAACTGTAGAATGAAGAATCTACCAAATCTGACTATTTTTACTGTCTTCCAAATGTCACTTTCAGAACTTCAGTACATGACTGCTTCTTGCTGAGGTCAAGAAAAAAATATTTTCAGTGGTATCAGGCAGCTGCATTATGCCTTTTGTGCCAACAGAAATTCTGCTTAAGGTGAATGCAGGACAGAATACTAAAGATCAGTGTTTCCCAGGTTTGTGCCTGGTTGGAAAGCGAGGCTGTTCCTGACGGAAGTCAGAGCAGGGTATCTTCTTGCCTAAAAGTTGGGTTCTTCCAGCTATCTCAAGGAAGTGGAAGACTATCAGAGAAACTGTTACACTACTTGAAACATCTCTCTGTTAAAACATATTCCTCTCAAATCGAGGAGCTGATATGCAGGTGGTGTAGAAATTAATCTTCTGTTGCATGTTCGTATGTTGTGTCTCTAAAGAGTCAAATCATAGCTTTTTACACTGTGGTCTTTTTATGCTGTATATCACCTTTTGGGCATGCATCTGTCAAGAACCTCTGATAGCAGTGGTGGTAATTACATTTCACAGAATAGCTGAGGCTGGCAGAAACCCCTGGAAATCATCTGGTCGAGCTCCCCTGCTAAAGCAGGACCATCTAAAGCTGGCTGCTGAGAATTAAGTCCAGAAGACTTTTGAATGTCTCCAAGGATGGTGGCTCAACAAGCTCTGCATAATCTGTGCCACTGCTCAGTAGCCTCCACAGTAAGTGTGTGTTTCTTGCTGTTCAGAGATAACCTCCTGTGCTTCGGTTTTTGCCCGCTGCCTCTGGTGCTGTCACTGAGCACCACTGCAAAGAGCCTGACTCTGTCTCCTTTGCACCCTGCCTTGTGGTATTGATATAGATTGGTAAGACACATTCCCTACTACTTAATTTTGACTCGTAGTGATAACATAATAGAAATGAATGTTCAGATCTGTAACTTTATCACTTCATGCAAATTCCTGTGACGGTTCTCTGTCAGATAATTGCTGTTAGGCTATAAAATACTGTTGCATTATAACTGATTTTCTTTCTTCACCTGACTACTTGGCTAGTGAGCAGTGTTAGGTTTACTTATTTTTTTCTGTTCTCTGCAGGAATAGGCAAGTACTTGTTTGTATACCCCATGCTGAGACTTTCAGTGCCACCTATTGTAGTGGGTTTGCAGTGACCTGCCCCCCCCNATAACAGATATTTACAGAAATATACAGTAAAAAGGGAATACAGACACCACACCCCTCCTGGAGACCAAAATCCCCAAGAGAGGGAAACCAAAACCCCCTACCACCTTTCCCCCTTTCCCCCAGCTTTGTCTCACCACTTGATGATGCTGCAGATAAGCTGAAGATCGGTCAGAAAGATTAGTGGCAGGAAGGAATGAATGGTTTTAGTGATTTTACTCTGAATTAGTTCAAAGGCAAAGAGACAAAGGAAAGAAGCTGCCGGAGCCAGCAAGGACCCAAGCCAGACTGACTTTCTGCAAGCAGACTGGCTATCTGGATGTTTTGGGAACATTCCCAAAACATTTTTTTTTTTTTCTCTGTCTCAGTGAAACTCCGGTGAAGTGACACTGTAGGTTTAACTCTCTCTCAGCCAATAGTCTAATTTCTCACTCAAATTCTCCAATTTGCTCAAACCAACACACCTATAGAGATGAGAAAGCAAGCTGCTGCTACTCATTCTGTCTTGGGCTTTTCTAGCAGTTCATGCTAGATATGGGCAACTGGATATTTTGAGAGGATCACAAATCATCAAATTCTGGCCATATAGAAGTTCTCAAAAGACTGTCTTCAACAAGAAGTTGCATTCACAATAGCATCGTCTTTCTTACTCTAGGAGGATTGGAGTAATTCCTGTACTTGTTGGTGATCTGTGGTGTCTTTTTATCTGAGCTTTCAGGTTTCTGCATCAGTGTGGTGTTAGGTAGCATGAGCTATCTATTAAAACCAATCGTGACTGTGAGCTTAGCTGAACAAAGTGTGGAACCACCCTTGTCCTCTCCTTGTAGAATTAGCAGACTTCCAATGATGGAATCCTAGTTTTCAGGCTACTCAAATGAAGAAACAAGTTACAGAAGCCATCTCTAAAACAGCAGTGTGATTGGGTCTTTGGAGGAGACTAAATTATAGTTGTGTAGGTTTGTTTTGCTCCTAAATATTTTTTTTTCAGTGTCCCTTTTATAGAAGAATGCCTTCATGTGACAGGTATTGTCACGTACTGAGAGAACACCTTTTCTCCCGTGATGTTGCTTTTATTTTAATTCATTCCCCACCCCCGCTTGTATTTCTGGCTAGAGCACAAAAAGAGCTTGCTTTGCATTGCCAGTTGCAAAAAGCCTGGAATCTGATACCAAGATTTCTGTATACATTCAACCCCTTGAATCTTTTGAGATTTGTCTTCAATTCATACTCAGTCATCAGATTGTGCAGAGTGTGTTCTTAAGCCTTTCAGTATTGGAGAGCTGATGAAAATATCACAATTAACATGTCAATACTTATTTTAAACCCAACCTTTCTGTTAACAGAAATCCTCATGGAGCTGCTGGGTTTGTTTGTTGGCTGTCATGGGCTCTTGTCCCAGAGGAAACAGCCACCCCTGGGATTGTGTTATACTGTGACACTGACAGCTTTTTGCTGCAGGGAATCTGCACATATTCTCTCCAGGTAAAGACAAAGGAATACGATGTCATTTAAGCTGGTTTGGGCAACAGGCACGGTAAGAAAGGCAAACACAAAGTGGAACTGTGAGATCCACAGTATTAGTAAGTAGCTGTGAGGCGCCTGTATTCTATTTCTGACTATGTCATTGTCCTGTGCTGTTGTGAACTGGTAAATTAACCTTTTTCTGGGACTGCAGCACCATTTGTAAAGTGGGAATGATGATGATGATTAGCACCACAAAGGGGCAGTGTGATTCTTTGCTAATTAATATTTATAAAGTGCCAGATTCTCCACTGCTCAGCACCTTTGCCATCATTGACACCCGGGCAAAATGAAGACAAAGCAGCTGAAAAAGCTGCTGTGTTTTGCACCCCCTCTGGGCTGGTGTGAAGGGCTGTGCAAGGATGGCAGCTGTGGAGGATTTGTATCAGAAAATGTTCAATAATTCTGCCTGTAGGCATAGACCTGCTAATCCGTGTAACAGATACATCCACAGTTCCACATATTAGAGTATGGCACACAGAAAAGTTCTGGTGGTGATAGTTAAGGTACAAACTTGCAGGACACTGCTGCACAGCAAGCTAGCTATGTGCATGTGTTTATATCCTGAGGTAGCTTATCTGACGTGGAAAAGGTATAAAGTGGAATTTATTTACTGTGAAAGTGTAAGAAGGAATACTCTTGCTTAACTTGGAACAATTCCTTCATAACTTCATGTATTTTTGTAAGCTCAGTGATTACATACTTTTACTACCTTTGCTTCAAGTGTTGTAGCAAGTATTTTAGAGATGGTGAGGAACACAGGAGTTCAGCAGTCCAAAAGATATCAAAACTCTGGGGGTTTGATCCTTGCTTTCTTCTTGTTCGAGGAGCCCCTTGTCCTCAAACAGCTCCTTTTCTGTTACCTGGGCTCTTGGGTTCAAAATTCTTTCATTCTGTTTGGCATGCTGTAAAGGTAGAGTGGAGAGCCTGAGTCCCAAAGGATGTCTATTCTGAGGTGGTGCTTCAGCAACCATTTACATGAGAGAAACCTTTGGCTGTGAGCATGTCGGTACCATTTACCTTCTGGAGACCTTCCAGGTGTCACAGGTCAATAGAATCACTTCTCTGTCATGATTCTCCGTTAGGCTGCCCAGAAAGACAGCAAGGCAAACTGCTGTCTTAATTAACTGATGAGGAAAATAGGTAAGAGAAAACCATCAAGTTAGCACAGTGCTAACATGTATTTTTTTTGGCAAGAAGATCTTTGCAGGCACTTTTTTTGGCAGGGTGGCACTGATCAGTGCCTGTTTGCCATGCCTAGCCCTGCTTTTCTTGCAACTAAATCTAAAGCTTCTTTTGAAATCTTACTGCATGACATTCTGAGCTATGAGAGAATGAACAAGGAGTGTCAGTAAGTTTGGAATAAGGAAATTTATTGCTTGCTAGATAGTGCATTTACTTTTCTTGCAGGCCAAAGCAGAAGGTGATTATATCTTTATTCTTGCCCAGTTCATGTTTCATTTGATAAGTTATGGAAATAAGAAAGTTAGTTCATCTTTCATCCATTTGTCCTCAGCACTCTGCTTTGCATGCGGCAGTGGCCAAAATCACATCTGTGTTAATCACAAAATAGGTTTAGTGCACATTCCTACTGCCTCTTTGATTGTGGGCTTGTCACTGAGAGCCTGGCTGTTCAGAACACTTTCTGATTAACCATGCTCTTCTCATCAGACACTTCACATGTAGAGTATCAGATAATGATCCTTCTCACCCAGAGTTAAAGGACTCCTAATAAATAGAAACTGTGACTGTTGGGGACTCCAGACAGTGTTCTGTTCATTAATTACATCAACGGGAAAGTACTTGTGATGGTTTCAGGCAATTGGAATATTTTAATGAGAAAAATTAGATTATAGGCTGTGAAAAGAAAACAATGTTAGTGTCTAATTCACTCATAGGTTTGCTGAGACATACAAAAATAAGGACACAAACAAAGATAAGGGAATCTGTCTCTCTCCCTGGCATCTGCTGGATTAACTGTTTCTGCTCGACCCTGCACATAAGCCAACTAATCATTTCTTTCTAACCTCTCTTGCCAATCTCCTCCAACTCACCTTGCATGTAAGAGAGAGATCCTGAGATATGGGAGAGGGTGGGAGTGGGTGAAAAGAAGGTGGAAGGGTGGTTGGAAGCCCCTCCTGCGCACTCTGGCCCGGGGGTGGGGGGGTATTGTGTTTCTGTATTACTTTTAACTTGTATACTACTGTATATAACTGTAAATATCTGGAATATATTGTAAATATCTACTTGTATATTGTGCTAAGCTGTGAATATAAAGCTTCATTCTGTAATTTCCAGTCGGCTGAGTCTAATCTGCATTAATTCATTGTGTGTAGGGGCGGGCAACTCCCAGAACCACTACAGTATTCCATCTGTGGCTTCTCTCTAGAAGATTAGCGCATTAAAATATTCACTCTCTGTGATTCCAAGCAAAACAGAAACAAAAAAAAAAACAGGGTAAGAGAAACAGCAGATAAGGTAATACAAACTAAGAATGAACATGATCAGGAAGCATCAGCTGGTATTAAACACATACCCTACCTTGCAGATTCTGTGACCATCTTCCATCTGCTAGTACTGCACCAAATGTGTTTTCTTGTGACATCTGTTTGTGTTTGCTCATAGAAGGCATCATGTAACTGGAATAACCCAAACCATCCATCCATCGTGTTCCATCATGTAACTGGAATAACCACATCATAAATGTGAGAACAGAAGAGCCTGCATCCTACTTTGTCTTCTCAAGCAACAGTAATATATGCTATAGTTCCTTGTCCAGATTGGACCTCAAGAAACAAAATTTCTGCTGCCTCTCTGTGGAGAGTCCTCCACAGTCTGACCCCATGAGTAACAGGTATTTTCTATTGCAGATTAAAATTAACCAGTTATAAAATAGCTCTTGATATCCATTATCTCAAAAAATCAAAACAGGTTCCAGAGGGTGGCACTGAGTGAAATAGGGAGGCAGTAGGAGAAGAGCTAAAATCTGCTTTTACACATCGTCTGATACATAAATATTGTGAATATTCAACTTTCTGTGTTGCTGAGTCCCTCTCGATATTTAGTCTCTGCCTTCTGTAAGGCTGCAATTTGCAGGGACATAAAAACCCTGGGGTGTCAAGACCAGTGATATGGTGATGGGCACAATATACACTATACCTGTATCTACATGACATACGTGTAAAACATGCACTATATATGCACATTATACATACATTGGAAAGCCGACAGATAGTGATCAGAACAGTGATCACTGATCGATCAGTCAGTATAAGTAATGGCAGTAGTTTGGTAAGGTTTTTATAGGCCTTACCTCCTCAAAATAAGGGTTTATCCTTGTAAGCAAGTTCTTTACTGCATGGTACTGGACTTGCTGTATTGTGTGTGAGTTCACTCTTAGCCCATGGCAAACCTGAAACAAATCTGATCTGAGTTAGTCAGCAATGAAGGCATCTTGCATCAGGTTTCCTCATGTTGAGAGCAGAACAGAGGTAAATGCACAGTGTGGCTTAACTGAGTCACAGTAACCTGTTAGACCCCATCAAGGTGACTGTATACCTTATGCCCTATTTTGCTGTAAGGTGAAGGCCACACAGGGAACAGAAAAGCAATATAATACAAGAGTTGATACAAGGCTCCTAAATTTCAGGACATCATTGCTTAGTCTCTGCTTTTCCACTGACACTGAAAAAAATCACTACACCCTCCCCACCTTAGCTTCTTCAAGTGTTGGCAATGGTTAATAATTCTTAGCTGCTCTTGTATGACATTTTTGTGTCCTCTGATTAAAGCTTGGATGTAAAAGTATAGCCTTCCACAAAGACAAATTAAGTCAGGCTTTATGTACCAAATTCTTTATGAATAGGCTCCTTAGCTGAGAAAAATCCTCAGTGTTACCCAGTGGCTGACTAAACCTAAAATGCCTTTCAGGTGCAGCTTAAGTGCAGCTAAACTGAGATCTTTTAATCAGATGAGTGAAAACTGTTCACGAGTGTGAAATTGAGCCCTAATTGTCCAGTTAGTGTGAGAATACACATCAAGTTAACTTCTCTGAGGTGTATTTTTTTGCAGCACCAGTGACTTTCTGAAAGCAAAGCGAATCATTCTGTGCATGTTTCCTTGAGCAGAGCTCTACAATTCACGGAGATGGTGACATATTCTGCTCCAAACACGATGTTGGCGCTTCAGTCAAAGCTGACACTTGCCACGTGAAGCTAGGTAAGAGGGCTGTGAGGCACAGATGCTTCTCTCTGATCCTTTCTGGGGAAGTGCAAGTCATGCATTTAGTTTGTTTCTGTTCTCAGAGGGGAAAAGCTGACCTGCTAGTTTAAATGTACATCCTATAACATGTGATTCTGAGAGGAGGAAGGCTGCAGATCTGTGCCTGGCAGTCTGAGCAGAAAATGGCAGTTCCGTGGTAAATCTTCGGTTCTTTGGGAGGTGGCTGCACAGTCCTGCGATGACTGCCAAAGACCCTCTGACTTCTGCGCAGGAGAAATTGCCATTTGGTAGTGAGCTGCTTTTGTGTGTGAGAAATGTTTATCCTGGACTTCCACAGTCTCTGAGTACCTTACAGGTGGGAACAGAGCCCTTAAATGTGGCTATCAGGTGGAGCTAGGAGAGAGAGTGGGTCAAGTGCATCTGTGGAATAAGATTATCTTCTGTAATAGAAAGAAGCAACAACAACTTAAAAAAACAAACAAACAACAACAACCTACCGAACAAACAAAACCCTCAAATCAACCAACCAAAAAAAAAAAAACTCAGGGGGAAAGGTTTTAATTTAGGAGCTATCACTGGAAGCAACATCAATTTAAACAAGTCTTCTAATTTCCCTTAAATATTCCCAAGTCTCAGTCCAATTTTGTGAGTTGGAGTTTACTGTTGAAATTATACTAACACATTTTATGTCAATTTGTTGAAGTCTTGGTATGTACAACTGTAGTTGTCTTAATAAAATCATTGTTTAGCAAGTCTCTGCAATCTGCCCAAATCTGTAGAAAGAAGTGAAATGTTATTCAGCTGGTACTTTCGAGGCAGGAATGAACTGAGTAAGTTTCTCAAACTTTGAGAGAATTGAGAATTGGAGGCAGAACTAGATTAGTTCCTACAGGCCCCTTGAAAAACATTCAGGCTCATTATTCAGTCTCTCAATACCTCACAATGAGCTGCTTCAAGGGAGCTAAACTCATTAGGAAAAAAATCGAAGAGTTCAGATTTCTACAGAGACAATTGGGTGATCCGTGCTGGCAAGTGGGAGAGACAGGAGGGCATGTCTGGGAGTGAAGAAGGCACAGTTCCTCTCAGCAGTAATGCTCAGTGTGATTGCCTCAGCTGCATCATCAAACCACCAGCCACTGACCAAAGTTACAGAAGTTTTATTCTCTGAAAGCAAAGTGTGAAGTATTTCAGGCCAAATGTATGCTGGTGAGCGAAATCCTTTTGAAGTTTTATTCCTCTTTGATGATCTTTTTAGGTAAGAATTATACTTCTGCCAAAATGTTGTCATCAAACCTTCTTTTTCATTTACATTTTATTCATGTTACTACGTCATAAACCTCTACATGCATACTTCATCTTTTCCATTGTCTTATTTCATACATTGTAAAGAAAAGACTAAAACATTTCAGTGAAAGAGAACATTCAAGTCAAAAAGCTGTTCCTATCTTCAATATGAAATGAGACTGAGAGGATGCAGTGTTGCAGTGGCATAATGTTATATGTGTTTGTTAAGGGAAGAACTGCTCATTTCAATTAGTTTAATCCCAGTGGGATGGAAGTGGTCTGTTGATTTATTAATGATATGTAGTTAAAAGACAATTATTGAACTACACACACAGGAGCTCTTATCAGCAATGCAAAGCAGCATCAGGCACTTAAAAAATATTAATGAACATCCACAACTGGCTAAATACTCTTCTTTAGCTGATTGTAAAAGTTCTAATGCTCCCTGACTGTCCACTGACACATCTGGGTGCCTTGTGGGTCACAGGCACATGTCCCTTGATGTGAAACATCTGCCTCTGTGCATCTGTGCTACATGCTCCAGTCTGCTGATGCACTCACTGGTGAGTTCGTATGACACCATGAGTAATCTCAGATGCCCCATGGGTTTACATGTATTTATCCTTGTTGCTGACAGCTTGTTACCTAGGCCAACTGCTGAGGGTGGGCCCTGTAGGCACCCCCAGCACCCACAATGCATTTGCTGATTTCCCTCTCCTCTGCTCTGGTGAGAGCTCACCTGGGGTACTGTATCCCCAGGGAGGTTGTGTCTGCTCCCTCCCTGGATGTGTTCAAGGCCAGGCTGGATGAGGTCTTGAGCGTCCTGATCTAGTGGGAGGTGTCCCTGCCTGTGGTGGGGGGTTGGAACTGGATGATCTTTGAGGTCTCTTCCAACCTAGACCATTCTATGATTCTATGATTCTATGATCCAGCTCTGGGGCCTCCAACACAGGAGAGCCATGGAGCTGCTGGAGCAGGTCCAGAGGAGGGCCACCTCTGTTATGAAGACAGGCTGAAAGAATTGAGGCTGTTCATCGTGGAGAGGAGAAGGCTCCAGGGAAACCTTATAGCTGCATTTCAGTATCTGTAGGAGACCTACAGGAAGGTTGGGGAAGGACTGTTTGTAGTGACAGGACAAGGGGCAATGGTTTGAAACTGGAGCAGGGTAGATTTAGGCTGGATGTAAGAAGGAAGTTCATTACAATGAGAACTGCAAAATACTGGAGCAGGTTGCCCAGGGATGTGGTTGAGGTCCTGTGCTGGAGACCTTCAAGGTCAGAATTAATGTGGCCTTGGGCAGCCTGATCTAGTTGGAGATATCCCCTGCTTACTACAGAGGGGTTGGACAAGGTGGGTTTTGAAAGTCCCTTCCAAGCAGATGCAATCTGTGAATTACAAATAAACAAAAGCTCACGTCTATAAAAAGTTTTGGAACAGTGAATGTAGAAAGAGATTAGTATTAACCATTAGTATTTTTATCAGTGATACTGTATGACAAGTGGAAAAAGAGTGAACAAACTTGTTCTATGTGCAAGCAATTTGAATTATTTTTTAATTGCCCATTTCTGTCAAGTAAGCAACATAAACAAGGATGCTACCCACACGCATGAATTAACAATGTCTCTGACTTTAATCTGTGTATTCCTAGCTTATCAGAGGATAGTAGCTGATAATGAATGAATAAATGAACAAATTCAAAGCTGTGCAGAAACTGTTCATTTCCAGAGATGAACCTTACCTTGTCTTCTGCCTTGGTAACAGTCCCATTTGCATGTTTGATAATAGGGTTGCATTGGCTTCCTTCAGAAATTATGTCAAGAACAAACTCAGTGTGAGCATTTGGTGTATCAAGGATTCCAGAAGGACTGGCTGAAGAAAAAACAAAAACATCTTGGTCAAAGCAGCAGATACACATCAGAAGAAAAGGGCGTGTGGACAGATAAGAATTACCAATGAGAAACAGAATAGCAGGAACTGGGAGAGACTTGGGCTATATAACTTGTGCTGATTTTACAATAAAGCTGAACAATACTCCGATCACATTGGTCAGTCGTATTGATTCTGAGCTCCTTCATGTCAGCCCAGAGAGGCTGTGGGCTTTGAAAACCTGCCGGAATGTGTTCCTGTGCAGCCTGCCCTAGCTGATCCTGCTTGGACTCGATGATCTCTGGAGGTCTCTTCCAACCCCTAACATTCTGTGATACTGTTGCTGATGCAGACTGCCTTCTGCAGATCAGCCAATGACCTGTGTATACAGAACACTTAGATCAGCTAGAAGATACTAAGTTTTCTTCACTGACATTTTTTCCTTAACAAATCTGTATGTTGATAAAAAATTTCACCGTTGATTATATTTAGATAATTAAGAGAGTGCAAGAGATGCTTCACTGCTGATAAGCCTGGGCAGCCCCACTTTGAAGATGAGTGCTCATGGAAACACAGGCAAGTTACTAAACCCCTCTATGATACTACTTTTCTCATAAGTAGTTTGCAAGGTTTCACTAATCAGCATTTATGGACTGCTTCTCAAGTAGTTCAGAAAGCAAACTTTGTGGATATTTCATTTTCCTCTTTTTGGGGCATTGATTATAAGGCCATTACTTGATGTCAGAGTTTCTCACTAACATTAATGTAAAGGTCTATTAAATCTGTTCAAGGAAGTAAATGAAGGCTCTCTCTGTGTTTAAGAGCATGTAAGGGAGAGAGAGGCAAACCATATACCTGCATTTGTATGAGCTGAGAGTCTAGGAAATCTCCTGCAGCCTTATGGTGCAGTCATCAGAGGTCATGCTAGCTGATGGGAATCCTGTACTTTGAATCAGTACAGAAATCATAACTAAAATGTGAGCAGTCAGGAGGGACATTTAGAGTCTGTCTAAATCACAACAAAAAGGGAAACAATCCAATGTTCTAGAAATATTGAATGATTAATCTTTGCGGTTTCAGTTTGATGTTTTAATATTTTAATTACTTGGTGGGGGGAGGGTTGTTTGTTTATTTTTTTACATAGAAATGGATAATTGGTGTTAGCAGGTGTCTTATTTCCTTTGTAGTTATGAAATGGATATTCTCACTGATAATATAGGCAGAGTAAACCATATTCAACCTGGTGATTCATAATTGTTCCTCTTAACTCATAAGAGAGAAGTGGAATTTCAAATTAAAGATTAATTTCAAATTA
Organism: Psilopogon haemacephalus; assembly: GCA_013396835.1. Taxonomy (NCBI): domain Eukaryota; kingdom Metazoa; phylum Chordata; class Aves; order Piciformes; family Megalaimidae; genus Psilopogon; species Psilopogon haemacephalus. Next base: position 109,251 of record VWZI01016409.1, read on the forward strand.
AAAAGTCTAGGGAGCTCCACAGGTTGGTGATACCACAGTGCAGAGATACTCTATTTGGGACTTGGAAGGTGGTTGCAGTTTTGACTCAGGCCTGTCCTTGAATGATTGAATGATTCTCCTTGATCCTATTCTGTTTTCTGCTCCCTAAAGCTGGAGTAGCTCACATCTGTTCATCAAGTTTCCTCACGGGGCTGCTTCGCAGCAGTTTCCTCTGAGACAAGCTATCTGTGGATAAAATTAGTTCCAAAAGTTACTGTTCCTCTCTTTGAAGTTCTTTTCTCAAGCTACTTCCATTTTTTCAATGCCATTTCAGCCAATCCCTCTCACTATCACCTTTTTAATTTCCTTTCTCCTTTTTTTTTTTTTTTTTTTTTTTTTTTTTTTTTTTTT
>VWZI01016409.1:109652-129268 GCA_013396835.1 Psilopogon haemacephalus
TTTTTTTAAATTTTGTCAGCTTTGGGTGAAGCAGCAAAGCTCACAGATTTCCTTGCTGTACTTGTTGCATGAAGGCAGTATCTTTTCAGTGGTTTCTATAGTTGCTTTTAAGGAAGAATTTTTACATTTGTAAACATCAGTTTTATTGCATTTTCCCAGCTGTAGAAATGCAGTACAAGAATTGGGAAGCATTGATTTTTAAAATGAACTTCCTTTTAGAATGCCTTCCTTAAGACATCCATTTCACAATGTTCACCTGCACTTGCCCATGCAGTTGTGGGTTTTGCTGTGGTATGAGCTGTCCTGACTGGCAAACCGAGCACATTTCCTCTTGGGAAAATGACTTTGAAGCGATGTAGTCCTGAAAGTGGTACTGGGCATGTCAAGCCTAATATTACATCCCAGAGCAGGACAAAGAAATCTGAGCTTGCCATGTGGATGCCAGGTCACTGTTAGCACAGTCCCAGGCTTGGAAAATAACAGTTATCTTTGTGTTGCATCATGCATATAGGTTTTTAAACAAAACCGGATCTAAGGGCATTTAAGTCAATGTAACTTGTGTAGGAAGTCTGAACTCCTAAATCCTTTTTGAACTCTCATTGCTCTCTGTTTGGTTTCTTCTCCCATTTATTTTTATTTTTTTTTGACTTAGCTTTTCCAGTGACATAAATAATATCCTAAATGAGTGACTACATTTTTCTCATTTAATCATTAATTCATGTAACCTATGGGATATTTGGGAATAAATTCTGTCAGTAATTCACTGCCTTTGAGAGCAGAAGCAATCTGAACTTCTCACTGTGAAAGACAGCAGAAGGCTCCTAGACCTCCCTGCTTGCTCTCAAAGAAACTGGGAGAGTGGAAGCAGATGGCTGGATCAGGCTGACTCTCCTGCTGGAACATTCCAGTGGCCATTTTCCTGTGAAGCAGAGAAATTCTTGTTTTGGTGAAGCAGACAATTTCTACCTTGAATGTTTTGCAGACTGCACAGAAGCAGAGATAACAGAATGTCAGTCAGGATGACCTGGTAGGAGAAGCACAGGGTGGGGAATCAGAACATATGAGTGCTGTTCCTTGCTCTGCTACAGGCACCTTAAATAACCTTCAACACGTCAACTGTTCCTCCTTACAGGATACCTAGCCCACAGAGAAAACAGGAGATTTAATGTATGAATCTTTGCCAACACAAAGTACTTCTTGAATAGGAGGAACTATAAAAATGCAAAGTATTAATTCTTTGACATTAAAAAAAAAAAATCAATACTGAGGTTAATATTTCTTCTCCATTGAAGTTTTATGTGCACAAAATTAGACTGGTAGTACCAAGATGATCAGATCTGAGTCAGCAAGATGAAGGAAGCAAGCTTCAATTTTCAATTTCCAGTATTCTGGACTGGCTTTTACAAAAAGGAAGCAATAGAATATTAATTGAACAAGTCCTGTTCTTATTTCAAGTAACAGTGTTTTTTAATGTGATGAACCTTTTTGGACTCCAGGCGTGTAACAAACCTTGCATTTTATTTTCAATGGAAACATCAACTACACCTGAATAATCCGTATTTCTCTATCCTGCATCTGATTAAAAATAATCATTTTACTGGAGCATCTTCTTATCTACTGTTTGATCAGTAATTAAGCTTTAAAAAATGCTTCTCTCTCAAAAAGCACATTAGACATCTAGTCTTTAGTGGGAGATGGATACTGAGGTTGTATCTTCATAAAGTTCTAAAGCTGGTAACTTATGGCATTTCTTCAGATTGCAAACGTTGCTGAATTTGCTGTAAGTCTGGCAGACAGAAGCATCATTTGTGGAAGCGGAAAAAGTCAAGAGCAGTTTGACCTCTGTAAGGGACCACTGAGTATGCTCTGAATGCTGGTCTGTCATCATGACTTGCATTGTGGTAAGCGACTGTCTGTAGCCTACCTTACCCTAATTTACACGTGCAAATGAACTTCAGTCCTAGGACACAAAAAAGCTCTATGGGCTGTCAGATTGCCAAGAGCTGTTGGCCTCATTCTAACACAAAGTGGGTAGTTTAATATGAAGCTTGTGGAAGAACATTGTAAAAAAAATGTGTTTGAACTCTGGGTTGCACCAAGGACTTAAGAATGTTGTAACCCAGGAGAGAGCGAGATGGTCAATTAAAATGATTCTTAGACAGATACAAGGGGACAGCTCTTACCAAAACAGCAATATATGTTAATGCATTGTTACTATAGGCTGCAGAGATTATTGGCTGCTTTAGCAAGCCTTTGGGAAGCCTGACACTGGTGAATCACTGCAGACCTGACTGCTGTTCCATGACTGGGGTTTCATGCTCTTCATGTCTGCTTGTGCTTGGGCATCCTATTTGTTCTAGCAAATAGGGTGTATTTTATTTTTGCTTCTTGTTCTTCTGGGGTCATCTCTTTCTCATAGAGAACAGCCTTTAGAGTCACGCACAAAAAAAAGCCAAATCAGAATGCTGTGTAGCTTTTAAGGAATAAAGGAAAATAGCTTGTGTCTGAGGACCTTAGGTGTAGACTCTGCTCAGGCTTCTCTGTAGAGTTAGGAAATTGCTAAAAGAAATATAAAAATTTCATTTTACAGTCTCACCTTGGCTGTGTTCAGAGTCTTGAAAGGAGGCTGACCTGGTCACAGCATTTGCAGTGATGGGTCTGGGTAGCTCTGTGGTTCTCCGAGAAACAGTGGTCAGTGTCAGCAGTACAGCCAGTTAGGAAGGATGGATGGCAGAGAATTTTGGTGAAGTTCTGCAAGCAGTTGCTGTATATCTCTTTTTAGTGCAGCTGCTTACCTATTTTATCACCAATACAGGCACAGTTACGATTTACATCTTCTGGAAGAGTAAATGTGTGATGCTATAAATTATTCATTACACCTGTGTATTTCAATCAGGGCAGGAGACAATAAACAGCAAGAAAAACAATAATAAAGGCAATAGAACCTGTATGGGAGTCCATTCCTGCTAAGGTACTGCAGACCTAAGAGACTGCCCCAGGTTGCCCACAAACATATTCTGCTTCTTTTTATGAGAAAAAAGCATTTCCATTAAGCAGTGCATGTTATTGATCTCTTGGGGAGCAGCTGAAGGTTTGAGTATGAACTGTATGCACTCCACAGATAGCACAGAGTTACACCATGGTGATCCACATCACCATTCAGATTTTTGTTTCACATCTAAACCTTGCTAAATAACCTCATTCCTCCAATCAAAATGTTTTCTTTATTTAGTTACATCAGTTTAGAGGCCTATTTAAATGCAAAACATGTTAAATCTATTTATAAGTAGCATTGAATTTTATTTTCCCCCCTCTATTATTCTGTGCTTTAGTATCAGGTTAAAAAACCTCTTGGCTATTTTTAAGCATCTTAATTCAGGGAGATGTTCTGTCTTGGAGCCTATGGCTGACGTTGCTAATGCCTACATTAGCATACTAATGTCTTAGCTGGCATAAGTCAGGCCATACAATAGTCTCTGGTGTTCCTTGTTACCTTTTAAATATAAGGATATTAAATACAGAATTCAAACTGGAAAAAAAAAACAACAACAAAAAACAAAGAAAAACCCTTCCAACCAGCCAGAAAAAAAAAAAAACCCACACAAAAAAAAGCAGAGAGTTGATCCCTAAAGCTTTAATACAGCAGTTACACACAATGAAGAAATTAAGAGAAAAAAGGGACACTTTGTAGTCAAGGATAGATCAAGGATAGATCTGTTCTCTTTCTCATCTGGAAACTCCAGAGTATCTTACTGATTTATCATAGAAATTGATTCTTAGTGCCAGGCCTTGCTTCTCTGGAGTCTTATCAGTGGGATATATGTGACAGGATGGGGAAGAGAAGTCACCTATGTTTGTAGCATGACAAGAGGATTCAGACTGAAAGGAAGCACAGAAGCTGTTTAGTCCAGCTTCATCCTCAGGTCAGGGTCAGTCATGGAACTGGACTGGAAAGCTCAGCTGAGCTCCTCCTTGAAAGACAGAGGCCACACAGTCTCTCAATGAAGCCTATTTTTGGCTGCCCTCATGCAGAAAGGTGTTGCCTTGTATCCAGTCCGAACTTCTCTTGTTCCAGCTCATGCCTGTTGTCATCCCAGAGTACAACATTGAGAAGAGCTTGCCTGTCTTTCACATCACCTCCTAGAGGTGCTCACTTCTAGAGGCTATCTCTTCTCCAGCTGGACAAGCCCAGCTGCCTCACAAGCAGCCCCAAATCATCTCAGTGGCCCTCTGCTGAACTTGCTTATCTTTCCTGGCAATCCAGCGCTGGATGAGGCACTGTAGATGTGGTCTGTGTGTGCCCGGCAGGGGCAGTCTGTCCCTTTCCGTGGTCTGTTGCCTGTGCTGCCACTAGCAGCCTGGGATGCTGTTGGGTCCCATTGCTGGCAGAGCATTGCTTGGCTCCCGGGTCCCTTGTGAAGCACATTGTGAAGTCACACATGAACACATGAAATATTTTATTCCAATTTCCAAACAAGACATTTTACACATTTTTGTCCCTTCTAGTTTTCTCCAACAATTAAAACTGAATTACGTTGAGCCAATTTTGTAAAGAGATAAGGCTATGACAGAAATGAACTTCATTTTCTCTGTGTTTCTTGAGTCTGTTGTAAGTTCTGACCTGACTTCCTAATCAGGAATATCCTCTTCAGAGGTTTAAATAATATTATGGCATTTTTTTCAGTTCAGCTTGATTGAAATGTGCATTATGTTTCTCATGTTATAGTGAGATTTAATGGGAGAGAAAAATGGAATGCCTAAATTGCCTGTACAGGAAGAAAAATGGTGAGGAGAAGCGAAGCAAAAATAGTATTTGCCAGAAGTCCAGCAGCAGTTCTTTGACAACTGACTTGTTAAATAGGGGCAGGGTTTCTATGTTTAAATAGTACCAATAAATAAATAAACGAAGCCTTTATGCGGCAGTTTATGCTGGATACTGTGGATTTTATAGCTTGTTTTTCTGCCGTTTGTAATGAGAAAGGACAACAGATTGGAGAAAGCCAGCATTAAACTATAAATTAATGAACCATAATGTCTTTAAATCCCATTGTGAGCTAATGTTAGATTGTCATTGGTTAAATGCTGTCAAGGACTGATATTAATAACACTCTGAAGTGAGAGATGTCAGTTCCCTAATGGAATGGGGCCATTCATGCAATATATTTGAAGGGTGGTCAGCAAGCCAGCAAGAGCAAAATGTATGTGTGGAGACAAGGGAGAAGGGAGATCAGAGGATCATCACTTAATCCTTCCATCTTAGATTGTGAGAGATGAGAGAATAGATCAGTTTCTCACCAGAACAGTTTGTCCTGCTGGGCTTGTGTGATGCTGCAGTTCCAGGAACAAAAGCGACAAGGGAAGATGAGAATGAAGTAAAAGGAGATAAAAAAACTCCTTCTCCCTAATTACAAAACAGGAGCTGTTAAAAATATCTTTGTGTCTTCCAGTTCTATGGTAACATCTGTCCTGCAGGAATCTGAAGATCTTCTCGCTAAACACTCTTTGCTTCCTGTCCTTAAGAGTGGACGTAATTCTTGCTATGTTCTGTGGCAGCTGCTTAAACAATGGGGATTAGAAGTGTGGGAGAAACAGCTCTTTAAATGAAAATGTGGTAGAACATGACGGATTTAGCCAGTTTCTGGAAAAATAGCTAGATAATTTAGTTTACTTTTTTTTTTAAACCAATAGAACTGTACTTGCAGGCATGTACTTGCAGGCTGTGTCATTTCAGATTAGTAGTTCTCTTTCTTTTTCTGTTAGAGGAGGTGAAAGTATATTTGGGGCAGAACTATAGAGCCGACAGAGATCCAGCCCTTTTGTCTGTCTTTCTACCTTTATGATCTGTAGGTGCTGAAATGTTGTCGTGAGCCATAAACCCTTCTCTCCGTGCCAAGTCAGCAAGGAGATGGGTGTTAGGTCAGACAGTGTGGTGCTGACAGCGTGCTGCACTGAGCAGGCTGTGTGATGGCTTTGTCAGCCAGATGGGCTGCTGGAGGCTTTAAGATTGCTTGAGAGGTGTCAAGCTGGCTCATATTAACTCTCAATAGAAGGTGTAAGGAGCTCTGAGGTGGCAGGAAGTTTGATATTTATATCCAGGGTACTATTGGAAGCTCTGCTTAGACCTAGTTATGCTTCTGGACAGTAAAATTGCTCATGTCCAATGGAGTCTGCACCCAGGCAGCATCTTGCCATCTGCTGTGACAAGAAGAGGATTGATTTGGGAGACAGGAAAAGAGAAGATGCTTCTGCTTTAAAATGTGAGCTGTGGAGATGACAGTATAGGTGATCCAGGAATAACCAAGGATGTGTGTGTAGTTGCTGTCTGTTAAGAGTACCATATTTTTACAACAAACAAACACACCAGAGCAAAACAAAACATTAGGTCAATATGAGCCCATGAGCACACATATCAGTGTGCCCCTGCAGTCCAGAAAGCTAACCAGATCCTGGGTTACATCAAGAGAAGTGATCCTCTCCCTCTACTCTGCACTGATGAGACCCCACCTGGAGTACTGCATCCAGTTCTGGAGCCCCTATTACAAGAGGGATATGGGTGTGATGGAATGTGTACAGAGAAGGTCCACAAGGATGATCAGAGGGCTGGAGCACCTCTCCTATGAGGAGAGACTGAGGGAGTTTGGGCTGTGCAGTCTCTGAGGTGGCCTTATTGTGGCCTTTCAGTATCTTAAGGGGACCAACAAGAAAGCTGGGGAGGGACTTTTTAGGATGTCAGGTAGTGACAAGACTGAGGGGAATGGAACAAAGCTAGAAATGGGTAGATTCAGACTGGATGTTATGAAGATATTCTTCACCATGAGGATGGTGAGACCCTGGAACAGGTTCCCTAGGAAGGTGGTGGAAGCCTCATTCCTGGAGGTGTTTAAGGCCAGGCTGGATGAGGCTCTAGACAGCCTGATTTAGTGTGAGGTGTCCTTGCCCGTGTCAGGGGGGTTGGAACTAGATGATCCTTGTGGGCCCTTCCATCCCTGACTGATCTTATGATTTGTCATAACTCAGGCCTTGATTTCTGATTCCCCTTGATCTGGGAACATGCAACACTGCAAAGGTTGTTCAACCGAAGGACTTAATCTTGTCACCGTGGGAAGGGATGATCTGTGGGTCATGACATAGCACATAGTGTGACTCTGATGGCTCTGGTTGTACCTTTGTTGTGGCTTCAAGGTCACAGCCTAGTATCTGGGGCTGGTTACATGATCGTTCTGCCTTTACTAGTGCCAACTGGACACTGGCGCCTGACCTCTTTAACGTGGGAAAAAGAAGTCTCTAGTGTGTCCACAGAGGTCTATTCTAAACTAAACAGTAAGTTCACATTGACAAAAAGGTAGTGTGGAGAACACTCTGTAGTGTCCTGTTCCATCTAAACTTCTGAGACAGATGGTTGTAGTGGTTAAATGTAATCACACAAAGTAGTGCAGTCCTCACGGATGTTTAGAAGATGCTATTGTGATCTGTAAAAGGAAAATATCAGTCTGTGTCTTTATTATTTTTTTTCATGGAAAAATGTCGCCCTGTGCTAGAAGGTGGCATTTTTATGGGCTGTTCGAAAGTAATGGAGCTGTTAACTTTTTAAGTGCTAAATGTTTCTTGGTGAGTCCGGGTTAAAAAAAGGAGGGAGGAGCTGTTAAGAGCAATAGGTGGGATGTCGGTGATAGGAGATCATCATGGGCATGTCACTGCTCCCAGTGGCTGCTCTGTTCTAGTGGCATTGTTGTTTAAGAAAACCCTGGATGAGAGCTGCTGCAAGCTTGAGTCTCTTACGCTTGTTCTCTATGAAGCAAAAGAAGTTGAATAGTTTTCGTGTTTCTGGATGCAATGTGCCTGGATTTTCATTATGGGAAGAGTTGTGCTTTATCATGGTGACAGCAGAAGCTCTCAGCACCATGCCAGGCATCAGTGAAGATCATGGGAACACAGGATGTCAGAGGTCGGAAGGGACCCAAAGAGATCATCAAGTCCAACCTCCGTGCTAGAGCAGGACCATACAATGTAGCTCAGGTCACACAGGAACACATCCAGACAGGCCTTGAAAATCTCCAGAGAAGGAGACTCCACAACCTCTCCAGGAAGCCTGTTCCAGTGCTCTGTGACCCTTACAGTAAAGAAGTTCCCCCTTGTGTTGAGGTGGAGCCTCCTGTGCTGCAACTGACAGCCTATCCCTTCTTGTCCTATCCCAGGGAGCAAGTGAGAAGAGTCTGTCCTCCCCCTCCTGACACCTAGCCCTCAGATATTTACAAACATTTATTAAATCCCTTCTCAGTCTTCTCCAGACTAAAAATCCCCAGGTCCCTCAGCCTCTTCTCATAAGGCATGTGCTCCAGTCCCCTAATAATCCCTGTAGCTGTCCACTTGACCTTCTCCAGCAGATCCCTGTCCCTCTTAAACTGGGGATCCCAAAACTGAATTCAATATTCAAGATGGGGTCTCACCAGGGCAGAGTACAGGGGGAGGAAAACCTCCCTTGACCTGCTTGTTGCACTCTTCCTAATACACCCCAGGATCCCAATGGCTTTCTTGGCCACAAGGGCACATTGCTATCCCATGGTTGACTTGTTATCCACCAAGACTCCCAGGTCCCTCTCCACAGGGCTGCTCTCCAGCATATCACCTCCCAGCCTGTACTGGTGCAGTTTATTATTCCTCCCCAGGTGCAGGACTCTGCACTCATCCTTGTTGAACCTCATTTGGTTCCTCCGTGCCCAGCTCTCCAGTCTGGCCAAGTCTCACTGGATGGACACAGCCTTCAGCTGTATCAGCCAAGCCTCCCAGTTTGGTGTCATCAGCAAACTTGCTGAGCACACTCTGTCTGTTCCCTCATCATTATCATTGATGAAGATGTTGAACAGTGCTGGACCCATCACTGATCCTTGGGGGACTCCACTAGTCACAGCTCTCCAGCTGGACCTGGCACCATTGATCACCACTCTTTGAACTCTACCATATAACCAGTTCCTAATCCACCTCACTTGTCTGCTTTTCCATCCCACACTTCCTGAGCTTGCTCACTAGAATATCATGGGAGATGGTGTCAAAAGCCTTGCTAAGGTCAAGGTAGACTACATCCACTGGTCTCCCTGAATCTACCCATTCAGTTCTGTCCTCATAGAATGCTATCACGTTAGTCAAGCGTGATTTCTCCTTGGTAAATCCACGCAGACTACTCCAATCCATGCCGACTACCCCAGAGGGTGGCATGTGGCTGTTGCAGACAAAAGGAAGAGAAGACAGCATGGATTAAAAGATTTTTAGGCACTGTGGAGGGTGTTTTGCAATGGTGCTTTAAGAAGTTGAAAAATCAGTGGTGATCTGCATGCTTGTTTGGAAAGCATCACTTGGAGACAATCACAGGGGCTGGTGAGGCTCATCTCCTGCCTGTGTGTGTGGCAAGGGCTGCAGTCCCTCTTCATAAAGAGCAGAAACTGTCTAGCTGTGTGGCTGCTGGCACAGCACTGGGACTGTCAGAGAGAACGGCTTTCTGCTTCTTCCTTCCCCACATGGGCTGTCAGGGAAGCAGTGAAGAAAAACAGTCACTGCTGTTTCCCATCCGTCAAGTTCCTTTGTGCACAGAGAGAAAAGAAAATGGAAAGTTGCCGTGTGCCAAGCAGGAATGGAAAGGAAAGCTGAATAGTGAGCAATGTCAGGTATCAGCTGCTGATACCTGGTAGAGTATGTACCCATCCCTAAAAGCCATGATCCGGGGTCACCACCCCTCTCTTTGCCCTAGGGAATGAGGGAAATGAGCATAGCTGAAGATCAAACAGGTTTACTGAGATTCCTTTTATCCATTCTTCAAATCCAGTTCTGCCCATCTCCAACCTATAAATCCAATCCACAACCCCAAATCTGTCCTGTTCCACATCTCTTTAGTCCTGTTAGTTTTTATCAGGCTTTGTTCCAATTTTTCTCTTCCTTGGCTTTATTGAGACGGATGATGTCAGTATCTTCTCATACCTGGCATGGATGGTGCGGAAGGGCTTACAGGACATGTCCCCATCACTTGTCCAAGAGGAGAGGTCAGGCTTGAACCAGAGCTGGCCTGATCTGCTGCACCTCTCAGCTCTCCTCTAGCCCTTGTTCCTGAGGGACCAGTGTGACACCAAGGAAGAGCTCTTTTCCCCCATTTGCAGAGGATACTTAGAAAGGGCTTCCTAAATTCCTGGAATTCATGGGAGGACTGGAGATCCTCTCAGCCAGCTGCAGCCACAGGGCTTTGACTTGAGACCAGCACAGGCGACGCTGCAATGAGCAAGACACTGCCAACTGTTACTTCATCTGCCTTGAGAGTTTGGGAGTAAAGAAACAGAGAAAAGAAAGTGCAGCCAAAAGACACTTAAATATCATTAGAGTTATGTAAATCAGGCAAGTTAAAAAGACAGAACTGAAGTGTTATTTCCCTCCTGGGGAGTTCTGGGGATGACTGCAAGGGGGGGAGGAATGTCTTGAATGAAAGTAAATTAACAGTTTTTCTGCAATGGGAGATTTTGTGGGCAGGCAGGAAATAACCTCACATTGATGTCTTATTTTTCGAGGTTGATAAATACAAGCAGAGAATAAAATTCTTTAATAATAATACTTTTCAAAAGATTCACAGCTGGCTTTAAAATTTTACCTGTGCTGAGTGGTGGCCCTTGAAACAAACAATGCGTTTATGTGGGGGTGGTCTTTGTGTTTCTCCCAAAGTGATTAAAGCAGTTTTCTTACAGCTGCATATTCCTTGAATTACTCTGGGTTGTACATAAGTAATTCAAAGCTCAGAGCAGGTAGTGAAAACAGGGCTCTTAAAAACCACAAAAGATCCTCTGCTTCCCCAGAACTTTGCATCCGTGGGCAGGACCCATTACACCTGTGACTTTGAAGACTGAAAAGATATTCTCTGCAGGTAAGGCTGCTCACAGGGATGATGCTTCCAGGGTACAGAGGGCCGGAGCAGGGCAGCTCCAGTATTGGGTGTGTGCCTGAGGAGAGCAATCAGCTCTTCTCCATGTGTGCCCTTCAAGGGTGTTCTGCTCAGGTCAGGATGGGCAACTGTGGTTAAAATAGTATGTCTGAATATCCCAGATCTTTGTACAGAGGTTCAAACTTAGGAGATGGTGCATGAAAGACTCAACAGAAGAGTATGGACAGACGCTAAATTGTTCTTTATTCCATGTAGCAATGCACAGGCAGAAGCATATTTTCAAACTCCAGATCAGGATTTCCTGTGTTACAGATTTCAGCTTGTGCCTCTTCCCATTCATCATACGGGAAGAAAAACTCTCACCCAAGTAGCTAAGGATGAGATATTAACACATAGAGATGCAACTTTCTGCACGTAGCCAACTTACTATGGCAGTGGTATCTGCAAAGAGAGAAGCATCCTGTGATCAAAGCTCTTGGCAGTGTGCAGACAAGGGGCAGGTAGAAGAGGTGGGAACTTGACATTAGAGTTGAGAAGCATCCAGACAGGACAGTGCTGGGTTTTATGGAGGAGAAGAGTGTTTGAAGAGGAGTCTGCAGCTAACAGAATATAAAGCCTGGGCCCAGCACATGGGAGCATTCTACCTGAAGTTGCAGGTACCTCTATGCTGCAAAATGCTGTCTCACAGAGAGAAACAAGGAAGCTGGCAGTGGCTGCAAGGAGTTCAACCTGGAATTGTTTTGCTTCTCAGGAGAAGCCAAACAATTGCTTCTCATCCTGCCCTGAGCACCTAAGGTCTCTAACTTAAAGCTTCACCTTACCAGCTCCAGTACCTTGTGGACATACCCTGATTCACCAAGCACAAAGACTGAAGCTGATGAATCTGAGCATTTCTTACACATGGAGTGACTTTAGCATAATTTATGGGCTCTTCACATCAGAACAAACTGAGAGATTCAGGAGCTATTCATAATAAAAAAGTCTATCTGATGTTAAATGAGGTTGTCTTAGCAATGTATCCTGGTACTAGAAATGTGCAGTTGTTCTTGCCATCATGGGGGATGTTAGAATTCAAACGTGCAGGAAGTGATGTGCAGGAGTTCTCTGCCAGCCACAAGGTAATCATAGAATGGTGTGGGTTGAAAGGGATCTCCAAAGGACATCTAGTCCAACTCCCTCTGCAGTCAGCAGGGGCATCCTCAACTAGATCAGGTTTCCCAGAGCCCAGTCAAGCTTCATTTTGATTATGTCCAGGGGATGGGGCCCTAGAAATGCAGTTAAGGGTGAAAGACTGGATGGAGATTTCTGGATTTGACTGAATGGGAAGAACAGCTAGTGAGAGTGTAGGTGCTGCAGTTCTAAGAGAGGACTTGTTCTGGAGACAGCTTGTTGACAGCAAGCTCACCTGAACAGTGAACACCATCTCTAGTACAGCCATTGTGAGCATGCATGAGCAGGGCTTGGAGGGATGCATGGCACTGTTGTAGCCTACTTACTCGTTTGGAAGTGCAAATTGTCTTCTGCAGTGCTGCCCACTGGACTGGATCAAAGTGGATGTGTCAGGTATTTTTACAGAAAGAGATTAATCAAATACTGGAAGACTTAAGTAAGTGTGAAACCCCTAGGAATTAGTAAATGTGCTACATGTAAGGAAAATGCCTGAGTGTTGAGAATGTTAATGACCACTGAAAGGATTTTTTTTGCTTTGTATCACATCATGATCATTGTGTACACATCCCTGTGCCCTTGAGAACCTTCTGCTCTGGTGATGACAGCAGTATGATACAAATGATGCAGCAGGATTATCCTGTCTGCTTTGCTGGCCTCCAGCGGTTCCAGGGATGATGGTGCATTCACAACCTCTCTGCATAGCATGTTCTAGTGTCTCACCACCCTCACAGTGAAAATTTTTCCCCCTTACACATAATCTAAATCCACTCTCTTTCAGCCCTTTGAGTGTTGCAGCTGGGGTGAACAATAGCCCCACTTCCTATTCCTGAGTGCTACAGATGGTCAGCTGCCTGTGCACAAAGTTTGTAGAAAACAGTTGCACTGCTTTGCAGAGATGTAAATGTTTATCTGGAATACAAAACTGTGAAGGATGTGAATATACCTCTCAATCACATTTTTCTGCAGCTTCATCCAGAAAAGGAGCAGGTGGGTCACCATGCAGAGATGCTGTGCCATCCTTTGAGCTCACTGGCCTTGTCTACATTCACATGAAATAAAACTGATTTAACTGCCTGCAAGTGTGGGGACTTTCTCCTTGAAAGCAGTGTAAAACCATGGAGATTTGGTCCATAAAATCTGTATCTTGGCTTCTTTTCACAGCTTTTATTGTAATGGTTAACGCTTAATGACCTCAGAAGCATTTTTACAATTCCTGTGGGGACCCAAGAACCTAAAACATGTCCTGACTGTGTGATCCCAGTTTTACTCTGCTGTGTTTGGTCAGCCTTTTAAATTCTCCTGCCGAGATTAACTATCAGTTCTGTGGTTTTTATTTTTACTTTGTTTTATCTGTCTTCTTTACAGTGCTCTGTCAGAGCACTGACCTCATGGCCCTGCTTTCCTTGCCAAGTGATGTCTGCTGCTCAAGTTGGAATGTGCAATTTGCATAAGGCAAGCAAAAATCATCTCATGCCCTGTTAAAAATCTCGGTTAGAAAGTAGAGCAGAATAACTTAGAGGCCGCAGAAGAAAACCTGCATCTCCCAAAAAATCATTAAAAGCAAAAGCAATATATATTTAAATTGTGAGAAGAATATTTTCTTAGGGCTCTGGAGAGGCAAACGCAAAGTATTCTCAGATCAGTATCAGGAAAAGAAAAACCCAAGCAAGTAACACAGCACATCTTCTGTGGAGACAGTGGACACAGTGCATCCGGGGTGGGGTGGTGGTGGTGGGGGTCTGAGGAGGGTTATTTTCAACCCTCAGCTGCAAGGAATTAAAGTGACCAGCTGCCCACAAAGCAGTGAAAACAAGAACCTGCCTTCTCTGGTTGAGGGCTCGTATTGTCCACACCTGTTTCTCATGCTTAGCTTGTTGCATGTCTCCTTTTCAATATGCTCAGGGGTGGATGTTGGTGAGCTCAGTTAGCAAGCTGGAAGGATTGCTCATCCGCTTCAACTTGAACTGAGGAAAGTGCTGGTCAGTGTTTAAAATTTGGTGTTTCTTTGCTCTTTGTATGTTTTGCAGATAGCTGCTATCAGTTTGTTCTTGTAATAAAAAATCCATTTCTCTTGATCTTGTGAGTGCCTTGAGGTGCCCTGTCTCCTGGGACAGGTACTTGCATAGTGGTGTTACTGGAGTGGAAGGAGTGCTGTCTCTGAGTTCCCTCTTTCGTAGATGCTGTTCGCTAATGTGGTTTTTAGTTGCTGAGACCCGAGAACGAGCCTGAGACCTGCTGCCTAATTGCTCCAAAGGGTAGAGCTTAGGCTTTCAAGTCCATTTCTTCCTTGCTGTTCTTCTTAATTTTCCCTTCTGACTCCTTTCTTCAGTTTCTCCTTCGAAGAGCAATTCTCTCTGTACTTTTCCTTATGCTTGTGCCTTCCCCTTTTTGTAGGTGTAGGCAAAATGGAGGGTACTGCCTGCTTGGCTTTACACCAGTGTCAGACTTAGTGAAAGTGGCTGCTGCTGACAGAGATGTAGGGATGTGCAGTTTGGTAGCAAAAGTTGGGTGAGAAAAACAAGGTAATGGAAAATCAATGGACAAAAATTTGATCTTCTCAAATATTTAGCTCTGCTTTTCATCACACTTTTGCCCTGCCTGCTCTGGTGGTAACCCAGTCCTGTCTTCTCTTCTGGTGGTACTTATTTTGCTGAGAATACTCAAGAGAGCTCTGTTTGTGGACTTCTCTCCAGTAACAGTCAAGGCTAGTTTTACTGGTATTAAAGAAAAGCCTTCACTTTTTTGTCTTGAATATCTGTTGGACCTAGGATGCACTTTGTTAGAGACTTACATCTTGATGTAGGCTCCTATCAAATAAGATGCTGCTAGTGGGAGTTCTCTCTGCAGGATTCTCAGTGTCTGAAGACAGATTTTGTGGTTTGCCGTCCTATTATCTGAATGCTTGGCTTTGTCTTAACAGAAGCAAGTGGGATGAAACCTTTGAAGTGGTCTTTGGAGCCTACTTTTCGTGGAGATATTTAAAAATCTGAAGTGTAAATAAAATTGCTGCTACTTGCCTTACTTTAATTAAATTCTAGGCTGTTCATATGGACCAAGATTGTTCTTACTGAACCTGTAAGGTAGCTAATAGCTTCTGGGCCATGTTCTGGGCTTGTCTGTCTTCTGCACTGTTATTACACGGGTCCTGTTGAACACATTTTGCCTTTGGTTATACTTATTTTAGCCAGTGCAATAGTAAAAAGAGTTAATTTCTCTGAAGACAGCTGGAAAAGATAGCTAAGATGTTAAAAAAATTAGTAAGGGTCAGCAGGAATTGGGTTTGTCTCCTGGTAAATTTATGATGAGGCCACAGCACCAGTTAGTTGTGTTACCTTTGTAGCATGGCTTGAACAGCCTGCTGTCTTCCAGGTAGTTTTATAAGTGTCTTCTGTGCATTTGAGAACCGTAAAGCTCTGTAGCAGTTTTTTTTCCCTCACGGCAAGTGAGTTTGAATTGACTACCACTGTGCACTTAACAGCAACACAGCTCTCTGCATCCAGAATGCTCACTGGGCAAAATTAGCCTCTGATTGCAGATGTGTTAGAAGTGGGAATGTGTTTTACTCAGAAGAACCCCAAGTGCAGAAAACCCCAAATGACTCAAAGCTACTGGAAGAAATCAATGGCATACCCAGGACTTTCATGTTGGTACTTATTTTCAAACCCATGAGGTATCTTTTGCCTGCTGCAGGTTCCTCTAGTTGATGTGGCACTCTGAAGATCAGCCTGGACTCAAGTTCATAGCTTGAGGGTCCATCTCAAAAGCTGGGCTTAGGCAGATAGGTTTATCCTTCAGTTAGAGCTGGTGCCAAATGAGCTTCATCCACCTGGGCCATTTCCCGCAGGATTTATTCAGCTGCTTGTGTTACTTTTGCAGTCCATGCTGCGACAACTGCATAGCTACCACTAACCCAATGAGCTAGTTTAAATCCACACTGGGCTGCATGGTAGACAGCCTAAGCCTCTCTCAGCAGGATAAGGCTTGCTCAGTGTGTACCAGAGGAGCAAGCTGCCTGTGGGATTGGGAGGCTGCCTGTCTCTGTGTTTCCCTTGTTGAGAGTGCTGGGCCCTGAGCTCATCAGTCCTTGTGATCTGCATAGTTATAAAAGCTGCTTGCAAATGTTTGCATCGGAGATGTCAGCTCCCTCTGTGTGTGTAAACATGTTGCTGTTTCTATTGTTTCTCCAAAGAGTGATTTGTTCATCTGTTATTCTCAGTGATGATCATGCCCACTGAACTCCAGTGTGCAATACATTATCTTCTGATCAGTTATCATCTGGCCAAGTGTTGCAGGGAAGCAGCCTAGCAGAAACTTAGACCTAGCTGATCAGAAATGTCATAGCAGAATATTTCTGTAGTTATTGCTGTACCAACAATATGCTTACACCTGGCATGGTACCTATAGGGTCATCACAGATTTGCCTCAATTAAAGATGGAAGGACAGGTGTAGATAGATGATGTCAATCCATCCCCATTGTCCATTACAGGATTCTCCTACTTTCCCCATAATGGCTTCTCAGGGCTTACCCAACCTACTAATAAAGGAATTAAGAGATGGAAGATTTCACTGTGTCCTTTCTGTTCTTGCAATGTTTGGTTTCTGATGTTCATATATTCTAGCTCAATTTCATATTAATTTCATTCATATTGATATTTTAAAATAAATGGTGACAATTGTTGATCTGAAAAAAAAGCAGTGTAGAATCAGTGCCGTATTTAAATTCTAGGGTAAACTAAATGTCTAAGTTTTGCACTCTGTAGATTCTGATCCTTTCTGGCTTTTATAGCTGGCGTATACAGCCAAATACGAACTGCCACACTACCCAATGTTACCCCTAAGTGTGCCCAGGACCTTAAAAGTTATGACATATTTTTGTTTGGTTTTTGTTTGTGTGGGGTTTTGGGGTTTTTTTGGTTGGTTGGTTGGTTTTAGTTTTTTTACTGGTAGTTCATAGACCATTTGGGACAAAAGCAAAGTAACAAAGTGCGTTCCAGGATAATGTGATGCTTTAAAGCAAGGTGTGCAGAAGAGCAGTGTGGTCAGTCTTTCCATTAATGTGGCCATCCATGCATTTCTCCCAAAATGGAGGATGCTAAGTGCCGTATGGACAATCTGGTCCAATCAGCCCTTCACTACCTCCATTATGGTTGACAGGGCCACATGATCTGCAAACCCAGCAGTTCCTTTACCACATCCTCCAATAATCATGCAGTCCGCATCTTTCTGTGTATTTGTCTAGTAAATGGAACAAAATGGGAACACTTCATTTATATTGTGTATTTATTGACTGCTGAACTGAAGGATCCTGTGTGTATTTCTTCTCTGTATGGTTTTCAGAGGTGTGTGTGTGTGTGTTACACGTTGGGAGTACAGCATTATCCATTTGTGCAGTGGAATTGCTGTCAGTTCAGATCAACTTTCCAAACAGATTACTGTAAACTCAGTGGAACAAATGAGTGCATGCAGACTGAGGAGGAGATGGGAATTATCTATCATCACAGCAATGTGAGAACTGCTGTGGTGTGATTAGGATTTTTTTTTTTTAATGCGTGAACAGAAACTTTAGTTGTATTTTAAGTTATTGCAAAGGCTGAATTAAACTTGCAAAAAATTCTAAAGCTGTTTAAAATGGTATATAAAATTAAACTTGAAAAAAATTCTAAAGCTGTTTAAAATGGTATTGTGTCAACTGTCTTTAGGTTGCTGTGGTGGTTGAGGCCGTGATGATGACAGTCATCCCTCAGTTCAGCAGCTGATATTCATGGTTGTTTTTGGCCCTCTGTGATGGCTTCTAAGCTGCTTGCATCTCCCCTCTGTGTGGTTATGGCTGAAGGAAGTTCCCTCCCTGCCCTGTGTGTGGGGACAGGCTCTGAATGCCACAAGCTGGGACATGGGCACAGTGGCTGCTCCAGCCATTAGAAGCTGCTAGTTTGCAGCTTTTAATGGGCAACAAATAACATCTCCAATACTTGAGTTTGCTCCTGTTTATTGTCATTGCCTGTAATCCCCGCTTCACCCCCCAAATGCTACAGAGGCTGGGAAGGTTTAGATTGGACATTAAGAAAAAGTTTTTTATGGAGAGAATGGTCAGGCACTGGAATGAGCAGCCTAGGGAGATGGCTGAATCACCTACCCTGGATGTGTTTAAGGGTCGTTTGGATGTGGTGCTTAGGGATATGGCTTAAAGTGAATCTGGTAGAGTAGGGTTATAGGTTGGACTTGGTGGTCCTGAGGGTCTTTTTCAGCCTGGATGTTTCTGCAATTCTGTTATAAGGTCTTGAGCACTTGTAATTAAAACCAGCTTTGTTTGGAGGGAGCAGTCTAACAGACACTAAACCTATCTTTCCCTGCTTTTTGGAGGCTAGAGGGTGCCCAGCCAAGAAACATTCCTAATGGATCCTGTTTCTAGCAGCTGTGGTGGTATAGGGCTGCCTCAGGGGCAGCAGTGTGCTTTGAGCTCATCCTTGCTATGGCTGGCCTTGCTTCTGTGCAGGTGTAGCTCACCGCTGGCTCTGTGCTTTAATCCTCAGCCTGTTTTCAGCTCCATCCAGGGCTGTCCACAACTTGATCCTGTCCTCGTTCTGCTTCTCTCTCCTACTGCCCTGCCCCTGATGTTTGCTGTGCTTCTCAGAGTGAATGCCCAGTTATCAGAAAAATCTGTGGTCTTTTTTAGTCAGGGGTGTAAGCACTCTTGTTTTCATTTGCATCTGGTTTTTCAGGCAGGTGTTTCATCTCTCCTAAGTAAATTGCATTCACAAAAATGGAGAAGCTTAGCCTTAGCCCTTTCAGGAATTGTTGTCTCATCCTGTGGAGAAATAAAGGGAAGAGAAATGAATAACTTTACAGGGAGGGGGGAGGCAGGAAATCACTGTATGTAATCTTGCAAAATCCTGTAAGCAGCAGAGTGCTGCCAGGAGAATTCTCTGGGTATCATCTGTGCTCCTCCATACAGAGCAGGCCATGAGAGAGCCCAGGTTACCCTTCAAAGAAAAAAAAAAATCTCTGGAGCTGGGACACAGATGAATTTCTACCAGAGCTAGAGACAGTCAAGTCAGAGAAGAGCAGGAACAGCGAACTGGCTTCCTGGTGGCAGTGCCTCAAGTGTGCAAACGCAGTTCAGCAGCACTGCTCAGCTTTCATGGCCAAAACCGCCCCAAATATTTCCATACGGAATCATGGTTGTGCCACTTTAACTCACCTGTCAGCATATGTCCATGATGCAACCCTCACTTGCAATGTCTCATGACATTGTTATGGAGTTATTGTTATGGAGTGTTGCTGCAGTAGGCGTAAGAGGTGGGGTGTGTTGGTTTGAGCTAATTGGAGAATTTGAGTGAGAAATTAAACACACTGTGTCACTTCATCCAGTTTCACTGAGACAGAGAAAAGAAGGTTGTTTTGAGAATGTTCCCAAATCATCCAGATAAGCCAGTGTGCTTGTGTAGTCAGTCGGCTCTGGGTCCGTGCAGGCTTCGGCAGCTTCTTTCCTTTGTCTCTCTGCCTTTGAACTAATTCAGAGTAAAATCACTA
>VWZI01016409.1:129375-140244 GCA_013396835.1 Psilopogon haemacephalus
GTGGGGGGGGAAGGTCACTGCAAACCCACTACAGTGGGATATAGGGGTCTGTACTATTTAATATAGTGCTATTTAATATCTTAATCCCACCACTCATATCATTGATTAAGTGTACCTTCAACGAGTTTCAGATAACAGGAAGATGAGTTGTGCAGTTGGCATGCCTGTGGGATGAGATACATCCAGAGGAACATTGATTAGATCAAGACATGGACCCATGTGAAACTCATTAAGTTCAACAAGGCCCAATACAAGGTCCTGCATCTGGGTCTGGGCAATGCCTGGCATGAATACATGCTAGGGGATGAAGGGATGGAGAGCAACCCTGTCAAGAAAGACTTGGAGGTGATGAAAAGCTGGGCAACTTTTGTTCCCATCTCCTTTCTGTTTGCACTCCGTGACAGCAGTGCCCATGCCTTTGTGAGAAGCTCCCTTTTTTGATGCCGTGCATTTGTGTAGTTCAGAGCCTCCAGGGCCATTGATCTTTCCTTAGAGCTAACTTCAGGATATATTTTGTTTCGGAAATTGCAGTATAAGCTAATGAACTCGAGCAAATCTGAGGGGAATAATACTGAGATAAGGAGGAGACATTTGTAGAGCAAAGAATGGAAAACAGTCTGATCAGATTGAAAGGGACTTTGTCCCCAGGGCTGCACACCACCAGCCAGGAAGACCTTCTGTCAGAGTAGAGAGTTCTCAAGTGGTGCACATTTTAACTTAGGGTACTGAGAGTGCAGCAGAGATTAAAGCTTCCTAGGTGTGGACAAATTAGCTTCTTCCCATTATCTGTGGTGCTGCCTGATTTTAATTTCAGAGGTTAATCAGTGGTAAATGTATGCAGCAGCCAGATTCCAGTCAAGAAGGCAGGCTTTAGAATTTGAAAGGCTGCAATGCATAAATGGTGTATTTGGCAGTAACATGCTCTGATAGGTGAGGTCCTCTCTCAAATTACTAATTATTGCTGTTATTAAATAGATCTGTTTGCAAGCTGACTTGCTTTCCTTGGGGGGGAGCAAATGACTAGTTTAGGGGTTTTATTTTAATTTTTAACTTTCGGCCACACTTCAAATATAAAATATGAGGAGTTTGATATTCATCTAGCTGTGCTCTCACAGCTAAAGACTGGTTTCAGTAGTTAGACCTCAGCTCCCAGGGTGGGCCCCATAGCTGTGACCATCTTCCTTTTGTATTTGCTCAGGAGGGAAGGAGAGTAGGAACAGTGCAAGATGTCTGGCCTGCAGAGGAGAAGCAGGGCCCTGAGGTGGCTCAGGTTGTCTGTCAGCATGTTCAAGTAGATGCCAATTAATGCTGAGCTCATCATATGGCTGATTCTGCCTGAAAAAAAATCAGAGTGGTTCTGTTTTGTATCCTCTTGGCTCAAAATTTTTTTTTTTTTCCCCCTTTAGGCTTTACTGAAGTTGTGGATCTGTGTGCCTTTCTAAATGTTGCCACAGAAAATTCCCCTGGTCTGTCACTCAAGTCTGGCATTTCTTGAGGCCCTGTGAAAATGTAAATCTCTGCCCTAGGATCTACACAGTCTAAATATATAAATAGATGAAAGGCAGGGGGATGCAAGGAACCACTGCAATGAAATTAATCTGATATATGTCACTTCTTTGTCAGATAAACAAATCACACTTATTTGAAGTGTTTCATTGTTTTGACAAACTTCTATGCTTGCTGACAAAGTTTTTTGGGCCTGAACTCAAATTCTGAACTCTCTAAAGCTGACCTGTGAGCAGCAGAGATTGCAACACCAAAGGGAAAGGCAGAACTAGACCGAGTGCCTCTAATAGGAGAATCTAGGGTGACAAACATTCCAGAGAGCTCTGTGCCTGAAGGGGTAGAATGTGATGTCCCATATAAGAGTTGGTTCTTGGTGCTTTGCAATAGACCAGGTGTGTTGTACAGCTGAGAGAAGGCTGAGGGACAGCACAGGGGAACGATCTGATTTGCCCTGTTGTGCTGAGATGAACTTCAGGGACCTGTGGATGGTCACACTGCCTGGAAGGCTGGAAAGTCAACTGTTCTGTTTTGGTGTGGCTGAGTAAAATAGGCTGTGGAAGACATCTGCTTTGGGGATGTACTTGGCACAACAAATAGCATTTACATGACTCTTCCAGGAAATATCACTGTGACATTTACTGCTGGGTTGTTTGGGTTTTTTAACCCGTGTCCTTACCTGACCTTTTTTGAGACAGAGACCAGCTGCTTTAAAGAGCCTGTCCTCCTTGGAGCAGTGGGGTTATCATCACTTCCAGACACTTCCACAATATGACTCAAAGGGATTTAGAATTTGATCCCTGATCCCACTTTTCAAGAACTGTCCACTGGGTCCTGTGGAGCCACGGCATGGTGAGCGAAGTGCCCTAGGATTCTAGGCTGTAAATAAATGTAGCAGAAGAAGAGAAAACAAGAATTGCAAACACTGCCTGCATGTCAGCCTCCACCAAAGGACCAAAGCAGGTAAAGGAAAGAGCCATGAGTGTGTATAAAATGGTTACTGCTACCTCTGGATCTTTTCACTCCTTCATTTAAAAGGAACACACTTACAACCCAGCCTCACTAATTTGTAAACTTTGGAAAGATTGGAAAAAGGCTCATTGGGAGGTGAAAGTTGGGAAAAAAAAAAAAAAATGCTCCAAGGGGAAACCAGAGCTGTGAGGACCCAAAGTTTTGCTTTTTAGATTCTTTTATTCATTACAGATACAATCCAAGTCACCTTTGTATCTATGTATGTTTCACCAACAATAGGAATTCACATAAATCTTAGTGTTGCTTTTTCATAATGTTTTGACAATGATCATGACGTTTTGGGTTGAGTTGCAAAAATGTTTAATAATCTTGTATGCTTTAAAAAATATTATTTAATATAAACTTTTGGACACAGTAATTGACAATGTGACCCCTTGAAGAAAGGAAACACAGGCTACAAATAAGAACTCCAAATTAGCATAAGTTTGGAATCTGGCTGATTTTTAAATTTTTTTTCCATGTGGTTTGCAACATTGGGAAGTTGATTAAGAGAATAATTGCTGAGTGTTCTAGTTGCAATGTCCTCCTTGTGTTGAAATGAACCTACCAATAATAAATATAATCTGGGAGAATATCGTTGTAATGGAAGAAAGAAATAGAAGAAATGCCAGTGGGTGTTGGATTTAGGCTTCCTGCAGGTCTGTGTCTGGGAAGTAGTCATCTACAGACTGCCTTTTCCTGTTTGATTTTTATCAGCCACAGAACTACTGTTTTATTCCTTCTTTTCCATCTTCTGGGCTGTTCTTTTCCAAGCTCTCATGTTCACTGTTCTTTGGAGTGCATGCTCTGACCTGTCAGTGCCCTGTGTTAGAATAACACTGTCTTCCCAGAGGTCCTGCTGCCATTGCCTTTAAGAAAACTTTTTGTCACAGCCCCTCTTGCATGTTTCTGAGTTATTGCTATAAACAACTTGCTGGCATCCTTAAGCTTTTTTGGGTTTGTGGGGTGGGTTTTAAAATGTTGGGTGTTTTTTTTTTTTTTTTTTTTTTTTCTTTACATCTTTTCTGGTTCCATGGCTCCCATTAATACCAGCTAGTTTGTGCCACTGCCGGATCTGCATTACCTTCCTGTGCTACCTTGATCTCCTCTGTGCAGAAATTCTTCAAAAGGTAAACTTAAAGTGACAGGGATGACTCCTTGCAGACATCCTTGTGTGTGTGATGTGGCTGTCATCAGGGGATGTGTTCCTTGCTTCGCTGTGCTTGTGTGGGCATCTTTGCTTCACCTGTCTTTGGCTCAGCCCACAAGGCTTCCTGCTTTTGCCCCTCTGATTCCTGATGAGGTGAGTGATGGCTGTGTGGGGCTACTAGGATTAATTTACCACAGTCCCTTGTCCTTGTGTCCAGCTATGGGAATACTGAACAATCAAAGCAGCTGGGGCATTATTTAGCATGTTGAAATGAATGATAGGAAAGGAGACTACAAGGAGGAGTATGGTGAAAGAGCTGTGGGGCTTTGCTTCCTAAGAGTGGCTGCTGGTGGTGCTGCTGCCAAGTAGGAAATATGTATTTCTTTTTGCCACGGGATATCACTGTTGCAGGCAGGCATGTTCTTTTCTTTTTTTGTAACAACTTTTATTTGAATGCTCAGAATGGCACAGAATGCTCACTTTAACTCTCACCCATCCTTCTTTGTCTTTGTCCATTCATCCAAACCCACTCCTGGCAAATCTTATGGGGCCTTTAAAACACTTCAGAATTTCCTTTTCTTGTTCCCACTACTCTTTCCCCCTCCTTCCCATTTTCCAGTAAAGGGAGATGTCATGTGGAGACATTGCCAAATGTATTTTTGTTACTCTCCTTTTTCAGTGGAGAACCAAAGACAACAGATGAACATGGAGCATTTGTATTAGGGTGGAATCATGCCAGGAGCAGGTGCTTCTAGTCCTAGAACTTGTACTTTAGGGTCTGGTGTTTGGTAGCCCTTTTGTTGTGTGGTGCTTCTTGAGGGAAATTGGGGGTCAGACAGAGGTTCCTTTCTCTGTAAGATCTGCTTCAAACCTAGGTCAGCAATGAAGGAAACTTGACTGTACAGCTTTCAGGGCTCATATAGGAGAGAAGATGATACTTGGTTTGGTTCTTTCTGGGCAGACATGGCATGAGAGTTGTCACAATCACCAGGCTGAATCTTGATGAAGATGTGAAATGAGCAGTGTCTTTGTGTCTCCTTCTCTGACCACGCTGCCCATGTATTTGACAAGAGTACCACACGTAACCATGTTGTATCTCTGACGTGGGCCAGGGAATGATGGCAGGTCCCAGAACTGTGCACCTGGGCTTGTTGGTAGTATTAGCTTGAGAGAAGTCTTCAGAAAGCGGGATGGATTGTGAATAGTTCAGTCTCTAATCAAGACCCTACTCCAATATGTATCAGTCACAACACTGAACAAAGGCACAGAAATGCTTTTTTGGTCTCCGGCTTGTCAGACCGATGAGATACCTCATGCAGCTCCTGAGTCAGAGGGGTCCTGGTGGCTGTTTGGAGAAAGCAATGAAGGGAAGGCTGATGGCATGTGGGCAATTACACTGTATTGGGGAAAAAGCAGAGGCAAGGGACCTCTTTGGTATCTCCCCTCAATATAAACAGAATTTCGAGGCTGAGAATTAAAACTATTTCCTCTGTCACCTCCCCACTTCCACTTCTCCCCATTTCCTTAGAAAACAACTGCAATTATTGCAGCTGGAATACATTCTGGGAATGTGTTGGTTCTGATCAAGCTTACCAAGAACACTCTCGATACAAGGATGGCTTGTAGGGAGAGACTGAGAGAATTGACTGGGATAATTGTTAGGGCTTTGCATGCTTGTGACATAGGACAAACTTAATTCTGTGATGACTATTTAAGAAACTTTTCCTCCACCCTTTTCCTCTCCCTTTAATGGTCTAGTATCATTCTGGTGCAGAATGGGAATACTTAAAAACCTCAGAAAATGGTATTGCAAGACCAAGAACTCTTCCCTCTCTGATCGGCTAAGATGGGAAATCTTGAAAGAAAGCGATTTGAACTTTAAAACATTCAGACCTCGTTGCTGCCTACAGCTACCTGAAAGGAGGTTGTGTAGAGGTTGGTGCTGGTCTCTTCTCACAGGAAAATAGTGGTAGAACAAGAAGGAATGGCCTCAAACTGCAGCTGTGTGGGTTTTAGACTAGATAATAAGAAAACTTTTTTCCCAGTGAGAGTGGTCAGGCATTGGAGTGGGCTGTCCAGGGGAGGTGATTGAGACACCAATCCTGGATGGTCGTATGGATGTGGTGCTTGGGGTTGGTTTAGGGCTAACCTTGTAGAGCAGGGTCCCTGGTTGGACTTGGTGATCCTCAGGGTCTTTTCAAACCTGTATGTTTCTGTGATTTCTGTAAAATGTAGACCATTTAATTTTGTCACGGGGTGGGATGTTTGCAAGCTTACCATGGTCTGTGTGCATACAATATTTTCCACTGGCACCACAGCCACAGGTTAGGCAGAGTGCATCTGCACACGTTACCTTTGATAGGGCAGGAACCATCCTGTGGAGCTGGTACTTACCTCCTTTGCTGCTCTGCCATGCAACTCTGAGTCACAGTCCCCTGTGAGTGGATGTTGGTCATCTGAAAGGCGTAGCTCTTACAGAAGTCAATTAAATTCTTAACTGTATTTAAAAAAAAAATAAAAAATCTTAAAATTTCTTTTGCAGAGAAACATCCTTTATCATTAGCTCTCAACCTATATCAGTCTAATAAAGGCAATTAGTTTTTCCTGTGGCAGCAGGCCTGCTCAGTATTTGGCAGCTGCCCTTGGAGCATACCCTTGGAGCAGATGGCTGCTTGCTTGCCAAACAAGATACAAATTGGATTTCCAGATGATTGAATGACGGTGGCAGGAAAGCAGCCGTTCATCTGGGCTCCCTCTGTCACAGATCAGGTTCATCAGCACCAACTCACTGTCACGGCACAGCCAGGAGAGCAACGGGCAGGCCCTGCTGGGAGGAGGTACAGTGAGCTAAAAGGAAATGTTTTGCCCTTGTTTACATTCAGTTTATAACAAATACTAAATCTGTCTTCTGCCAAACCTTAGTCCATAGGGAGAGCAGGAAATTAGTGTGATACATCAAGAGTACTGATGCTGCATCTCCACCCAAGTCTGTGATGCTCGTACCCAGGCTACCTCCTATGCAGCAGGAGGATCACTCTGAAGCTGTGTTGTGCAGCAGATTTACCTATGATCAGCTCCTAGGGGCAAGCACCAGCTCCACATCAGTTGTGTTTATCTGCAACGTATATGGGACTGTACTCTCCTTGGCCCAGGAGGACAGGCAAGCAGCCTGAAAACCCAGGCTTCTATCTTGTGTGGTTTCTTTCTGTACTTTAAATAAGATGCGTATTTATGTTTGAATGTGGTTCGTTCTTAAAGCCTGAGCAGGTGATTGCTGACAGGTAAATGTAAGAGCTGGACAAAAGGCTTTACCTCTGTTCCAAACCCCTTGGAAACGACTGCATGCTCACCACAGTGGATGCAGGTTCCACTTGGAACCCTGTGTTCTAGTTAGATAACTGAGAAAAAAAAGCAAGAGAAACAAAACAGCTTAAACACAGAGTTGGGAGGAAAAAAGTAGTTGGTGGAAAAATAAATTCAGTAGGACCTCTCGTGTGCTCAGTCAAACAAATGTGCTTCCAGTGAGGTTAACACAGCTTTCCTGGTGCAACTATGGAAGGACCTTAGCACAGACTTAAGGGACTGATCTTTGGCTGATGCAAGAAGATGTGACTTCTGCTGAAGTCTGCGAGGTTATGCTAATCCCCTAAAATTGAAAGAACTGGCCTCAGTATGGCTCCATTTGAGGGACTGCTTCTGCTGTTCCATATTCAAAATGCAGCTTTCTCTCTATCTTCCTTTCATCTAAGTAGTGGGGAGAGAAAGGCTTGTAAATCTGTACTGAGTTAATGAATCCAATTTTTAACACTTTCCTTCCAGAGATGAATTCTTTCTACTTTTGTGTATCATTGTGTACATAGCTGTGAAAGCAACTGTTGAAGTTACTGTGCAGCAAAAAAAAAAAAAAGAAGCAACAAACCCAAAGCTTAAAAAGATAAATATTTGTCACAGTTGCATCTAAACATGGTTTGTCCATTTTCTGCCCTTCATTAAAAATGCATTGACTTCCAAAGCTGTTCAACTTAAAGAGACTTAAAGCTAAAGCCATACAGGTAGTTATTTAAATTTTAAAGAAGGAATCTGAAGAGAGTGAGCTGGAGTCAGCAGAAAGCTTTTCAGTGGGGTCAGCAACTCTCAGGTTGTTGGACAGAGGGCTGCTGAGACCAGGTGGTGGAGGAGAGGTGGGGGTGGGGACTGGTGGCAGCATTCCAGGTGGATGCAGGGCCTGGGAGAGGGAAGGACAGCCAGACAAGCACAGAGCTCTGTACAGGGAACAGAGCTGGCAGACTGCAGCAGGATGTCAAGGAGCAGCAGAGGCACTGAGAAGTCAGTGTTTAATAACAGTCTGAAAGGTGAGGAGGGAGTCAGCAGGACCTGGGGAAGGTATGTGAGGTTTGGGAGTGTCTCTCTTCTCTCCTCTGGACCTTGCCTTCCTCTCCTGCTCACAGGGATTATATGATGAAGTGGCAGAGCCAAGGCAAGGTTCCACAGCAGGGTCCCAGGTCATCAGGCTTTCTCCTCCTGCTCGTACTTGGGATGGAGCTCCAAATGCTCGCAGTTAATGCTGGCTGTTGTGAGTCTGCTCTCAACATCACCCAGCACCAGTGGAATGGTGCCGACAAAGCTCCTGCTGTCTTTGTCACAGCAGAATTGCATGGCACAAAGCAGGGTGATTTGCCACCCCTGGTTGCCTTGTGTACGGGTTCTCTGGACAAAGCTTCAAAGTTGGGCTGTGCTCTGAAAATAAAAATAGAAGGACTTTAAAGTGTCCATGTCTGTGATTTCTCAAATAGGTGTGACCAGTTTAGAAGTAAAAGAAGGTTCCTTCTCCTGCTGTTTCTTTGAATGTTCACGCTGAACTTTTTTCTCTGGCTTTCCCTGTTAGAAAGGCATATACTGCCCTAGATTCAGACCGTCTAAAGCCTTACCTACTTTGGGTGAACAGAGATGTGGTTTTTTCCCCTAATTCCATCGAAAATTTATTTGTATTAAAATCTTAGCCAAAGGGCAACTGAGGTGTATCTAGCTGAGAGAAAGCCACAGGTTGCCCAGTGTTAGATTTCAATAGTAGTTCTTCTGTATAAATACATATTACCATTAAGGCACTAGAGATTTAGAAGGAATTGAGAAAGACTTCTGAAAAGACCTTTTTTTCCCCCTAGTAAAAGCAACACCAGTGGTGCATCAGTGTCACTCCATTGCCTGAAAGCAAAAGGCTGCATTGATTCAGGGTCAAAAAGAACTCACTTTAGTTTACTGCCCTTAGCTGTATTGCCTCTGAATTGGTATCACAATAAAAAGCCAGTGGTAGCCTACAGTCAATAAGCCTAAAATCACTAAAATCACTGCACTAGAATCAATAAGCCTAATAGTCACTACATTAAATGAATCTGAGGCTAAGCCTCTGTCCTCACAGAACCTCTTCACCTTGGAAATGTCAGTGGATTTAGTTCCTGGTCTGCAAGGTTGGTAAAAGGTTATTGGGTTTTCACTTCTTGATGGAGAAGCCAAGACATAAATGGTACAAGGCACATCTGCTGTAGTGCTTTGGCTGTGGCACAAGCAGTATTTGATTAAAACTTGTAGAATTTCTGAATTTACCTGCCTCTAGCATCCGGAGGCCTGGAACAGGCACTCCCTCAGTGTGTACAGCTCCCATCAATTTAGTGCACTCATCTCTATGCTGCCAGGTGGGAAAGCAGCACACAGGCAATAGGCAGGCAGCAAAGAGACATCTTGCAGCAAAGCTACCTCTCAAAAATCCTGTGGGATCTTTAACTTCCCGTTAACTGTACTGATTCATTAATTCACTCACTATTTCATGTTGCTTTTTCCTCCCTTTTGTGGTCTGAATCTCACCCAGCTGAATGACATGTGGAAACCCTGATGTGGACCGCCAGGGTGAAATGGTGCTCTGTGCAGAGGTGGATGAGTGTGTAGAGATGGTGGATGGTCAGTGCCTGGCTGCCCACTCTGCAGAGCAATCTGTCACCTAAAATATCTGGAAGGCGAGTGGCACATGTTTTATTAAGTAACTTTGTCTTTCTCTGGTTCATGAGGTAAGTCATGTAAGTCCTAGGATTACTGTGCTCTCTTTGGACTAAGGACCTAACTACAGCTGGGTTAGATGCTGGAGCTTATTCACAGCTGTTCTCACTGCATCTCACTGTACACACCACCCTTCAATTCCCTGCCCTCCCACAGCAGCTTTTTCATGTTAGTGCAGAGCTTTCCTCCCAGCCTCTCTCTCTGCCCTCATTCACTAGGCCTTGTTGGAATGTATGTGCCCTATCAGACCTCTTCTGGCCAGTGTATTTAACACTTACCCAAAGCAGCAAAGCACTCTTTTTGTAATTACTGCCTCTTGTTCTTATGCTTTTCTATTCTTCTTTCCTCACTTTGCTGATTTAAGCCTTTGAGAAAAAGTTTTACAATTTCAAAACAGCAGATAGAAGTCTGTTGATAAGTAATATTGTTTCAGCTCCTTGGTGAATTGCAGTTTCTCTTTCAAGCTATCAAGAAAAGCAAGAAAATTTTGTATTTTATATTACAGCAAAATTGCCCAGCAGCTTGCAGGAAGGAGGCTTCATCACTTCTACCAATTTACAAATGTCAGGCTCTTGTCATTCTGATAGGGAACAATAAGAAAGGGCAGGTAGCAAGGACATTTCAGCAGAAGTTTATCCTCAAAATTAAAGTCTAAATGATATGGAAGTGTTTGTCTCACACATTTTCACAGCCACTTCAATGTTAAAAAAAAACCCACCAAAATGCCCAACCCACTCCCTTTAAGATTGCTTTTCCATGGATGCATGAGAAAATTAGAACATTTGAAGTTTCATTCAAGACTGCTGTTGCCTGTTGTGTTGGTTTGAGCTAATTGGAGAATTTGAGTGAGAAATTAGACTATTGGCTGAGAGAGAGTTAAACACAGTGTGTCACTTCACTGAGTTTTACTGAGAAAGAAAAAAAAGTTGTTTTAAGAACTGTTCTGAAAACAACCAGGTTAGCAGTTTGCTTCTGTCCGTGTCTGGAGGCGGCTTCTTCTCTGGCATGATCCCTCTTTCTCTCTCCTTGGTAGCTAATTCAGAGTAAAACTACTAAAACTACTAACTCCTTCTTATCACTAATCTCTCTGACCGATCTTCAGCTCATCTGCAGCATCAACAGGTGGTGAGATAAGGCTGGGGAAGGGGGGAAAGGTG